>JAAMXU010002829.1:0-63793 GCA_019693545.1 Chaetoceros muelleri
AGATCCGCCGTGCCCCTACGTATGAACCTGGTACAATCCACCGTAAATTCCATAAATGTGAGAATTAAAAAGTACCACCATGTGCGTAATTCCAAGTGGAGATCTGTTAACCTATAGATAGGAACTAACCTCTATAGGAACCTGATGTACAGTACTACCGGTAGTAGCCTTACATACATACATACTACACTATCTGTACGAAAAACATTGGCTGCTTCTGAACCGTACTACAGTATTGTAATGTAGCTCTCTACTGGTTTGCAACATGGGCAATAAATAATAATTATCAACAACAACAAACAATCCCTCACTCCTACTCTCTCTCTCTCAATTAACCAACCAACCAATTAACCAACCAACCAACATTTCATTCTCCCTATATTTCCAAAATGTCTCAAAGAAGACACGCCACCGTTGGAAGCGGATCACTTCATCGTCCTCCCATGTCCGTCGACGACGATGACAACTACTCTCAAACTTCGGAAACATCGTCTCACTCCTCCCAATCCGACACGGACTTACAAGACCCCAGCCTCCTGGCCGCCGCAGCCGATCCCTTCCAGGCCGCCATCTCCGAACTCGAATCTCTCGTCGTGGCACATTTGAATTCCTTCAAGGAACATCCTGGAATCAAAACCAATCCGCATTCGACCGATTCCGTTCATCGGGAACTTGAACTCTTGCTCCGTCCCATTTTAGAAATTGCCGCTCATACGGGTCCAGCGCAGGCAAGAGCTCATTATTGGAAATCTTCCGCTACTTCCGCTGCTGCTGCTGCTGGTAGTTCGAATGATGTGGGAGTAGGAGTCGATGGATCGGGGAATATTCCTGGAGTCAACGTCAACGTTGGATCGAATAGTCATCGACGTACGATTGATGCGGCCATTGAAGAAGTTCATAATGTTTTGAATTTAGAATTGATATTTCCTGTACTTCTCGAGACTGCACAATCTGATTCCAGTCCGAATAAACGAGCTGCGGCTCTTTCTTTTTTTCATAATTTGTTTATTGAATACAAACTGCCTGGGAGCTATCTTGATTATGTAGAGAATCCTCTTTTGATTCGATATTCTGGGACGCTTTATGGATCTTTTGAAAAGCAAAAGCATGCACCTCCCTCGCGCATGGTTTTGAAGCAGAGAACTGTGAGTAAGGCCAATCGATGTCAGAAATTGTTAAGGTATTGGATTGAAGCTTCGTCGTTTTGTATTCTACCGGGAGCCTTTACATCGATTGAAAAGGATGATAAGATAGCGTCCAGGGCAGTGATTAGTAGTAGTGCTGTGATAAGACCTGCATTGAATCATGTCAAGGATAAGATTAAAAGTGCGGATGATGCAGGTGCTTTGAGATTGTTTTTGCCAGTGATGAAGATGATTGGGGGTGTGTTGCAAAGACTCTTTGCCATGGCCATGAATGGTAGTGCTAGCGATCATGGTGGTGGTGGTGGTGGTGGTGGTGGAGGTTCCAATACTACGAGTGGAGGAGATGCATTGAAGAGTGCTTGTATTAAATTCTTGGAAATTGTGGTACTTTGTTTTTCGAGTCGTGCACAGCCTGCCGAAAGTCATAAGAAACTATCCAGGTCCCATGCTGCCAATAAGGAAGAAGATTTTGCATTGGAAGATTTGCCAGTGGGTCATCCAATTATTACACGTCAGGCTTTGGAAGAAATTGGGGAAGATGCATTTACAGTGTTGAGGGGATTGGCCATGATGGGAGGGCAAGTGAGGGTGGATTCGGGTGTCAAGAGTGATGTGAGGATGAGTCTTGGTCTTGATGCGTATGGACAAGGTGCAACTCCAACACTTGCAATTGTTGGCATCCTACGTCCGGCGGCTCTTTCCTATCTAGAATTAGAATCGACCATGAATGAACAAGTGTCGCAAGAACAGCCGTTTCCTTCCCTGGATCGTTCCGATGTTGACATGGATTTTCAATTGAATCAAAAATCTTATGCACTCACCATCAACGCGATATCAATGCTGGCGACCAATCGACCCACATTTTTTGTGGATTCTTCTTCTTGTCTTGCCCGAAGAGCCATGGATCCACCCACTGTGGAAAATTCACTTTATCTTTCCAAAGCAGCAATCATGACGGTCAATTCTCATTTGAGGGCATCGTGTCTTACTCTGTTGAGGAATGCTCTCAGTGTGACCACTGGTGCATCGGACATTTTGTTCAAGGCATTGTCATCAGAGAAATGTGGAATGAAAATACAAGCAGAAAAGGCATTGCGTATGGCCACACAAGCTGCATCGCTCAAAACAGCGGGTCGTGCTGCTCGTAATCGTGCAGCAGTGTTTTATGAGTGGGAGGGAACAGCATTGGCTGAAATGGATGCTTTTGGAAGTAAGAGGAAACGAGCTGGAGAGGATAAGTTGGAGCAAATGAGGGCTGCCAAAGCTGCAAGAGGGCTGGGGAATGGAATTCAGTTGCCAAAAAATATGGTGGATGCGTGCGAGCTTATCTTGTTGAATTTGGGAAATCTTCCTACGAGTCGAGCGGCAGTTACCGCAGGAGATAAGAAGAAATCCAAAGGTCAGTTGGATGGTAAACGAAAGAGGCTTTTGACACTGGATTATCTGATTGATGCTATTGTGACAAATGGAGAGTCTTTAATCTCTAATGAAAATAAATGGTATGGACGTGATGGAGGAGATGCATGGGTGATGGATATCTCTGCTCTTGTGAGTGAGGATGAGGAGGATGAAAGTGATGATATGATGACTGTAAAGACAGAGAATAAAAGAAAAGTGCCAGCGCCGGTCTCATTCACTTTGAATACAAAAATAATGGATGCAGCATTGGCCGCAAAAGAAGGAAGTTCAGGTGATAATGTTGACTTGTACAAAGAGCAATGCAAGGTAGCCGCTGCTGATGCAGTGGAACGAATTTTAAATCGATCAAGGTCAATAAGAGATACGTCGGTTGCAGACTTTGGAAATCAAATTGCTGCAAAGATGGCATGGTCTTTACAAAAATTGAAGCCTCATAATGAGTTGAAAGCTGCAGCCGATATGGCATCCGAAGCTGTTTCGTCAACTTCCAGAAAAATCGGACTGAATAATTTTGAAACTGGTGTATTGGAAAAGTTGCCGTCTTTCTTTGATGAATTCCCCCTTGTTCCTTCTTTTATTCAATACGATATTAACAATTCAAGTGCTAGCAATACCGACAATCTCGAGAGTGAAAAAACACAAGAAAAACCGGTACTTTCATTGACTCAACGTTTATTAAATGAAGCCATATTAGCATCTGGGGATGATAAGGAAGCCGAATCGCGCAAACTTGAGAAATTCGAGAACACCCTTCATCTCTATATTACATCTGTCCTTCACGCATGCGAACGGGCCGATGAGAAACCACTAGACACGCAACGAAAGAAGCTTGCAAGTGCAGTGTCATCGTCGCTTTCGAAGGATTTAAGTGTATTACCTGTTGTCACTGAACATTCTCTTGAGCTTCTAAGTTTCTTATGCGACGTAGATGGAATCACGAAGAAGGCTATTGAAATTTCAAGGAAGACCACAAACCAAAATCTAGCAACAGCAGCAGCTACAAACGGTAAGTCTTGTATCGTATCTTCACCTTATCATTAACGGTCGTAAAATGATCTAATCTTATTATTTCTGTTTCATATGAAATTATACGACAGCTGCAAAGGCATCTGCGGAGAAACGTGCAAAAGCAGCTTTACTTGCACTCCGAGATGCGGCATTTCAGCGATCAAAAGCGTCCGTTCGGAAATATGCCGTTAACTGCGCAGTTGGGCTTGCATCAGGACGACTACCTGCTAGCTTATCAGTTGAAGAGATGGCGTTGAAACTAGTAATGAATGTTATATATCCTAAATCTCCAGACCTTGCGAATCATGTTATTGCTGCAGCTACGAATGAACTAGAGAGAGCGTCAAAGTTTGCTTGTGAAGTCAACGATTCAATAACACAATCAAATGAGGAAGCTCTACTGAAAAGACCGGAACTAAGCATTAACCCTTCACAACCTCTAAGCGAGACCGAAAAGAATGCACTTGATCGTGTTAAGAAACCTGCAAACTTATTCATGGCACTTTGTATCAGACAGCCAGAAATGATTAAGGACTTGATGAAATTCAGTTGCAAAGAAGGAGCGGACGTCCTCGCCAAGGCAGTTCGTAATAATATGCCGAAACTCGCCAGAGCCGCTGCCAAAAAGTACGGTGGAGCAAAAATTGCTTTACAAGTTGCTGAACTTGCTGATTTTTCGGAAACTGCCATTTTACTTTCCTTCCTTGACAATCTTGCGCCAGCTAGTGGTAGTGCACCTGGTCAAGACTTGATCGATGCCTGCATTAAAATACAAGACGATAGACTCCTTGATGGCCAAAAGGACCCAAGGTTCATCATCCCCATTATATCAGGTATGAAACGAAGCGAACTGGAAGGCAGACTCCCTGAACTAGTCAATGCAGAGGATAATGTATTCCGAGCTGCTCTTCATCGAATGAGTGAACGTCTCAAACGCCAGATTTACTCATTTCGTGAAGAGTCAGAAGAAGCACCACTTGTTGGAATGACACTGTGTGAAGAATTGGTATACCTTCATAGACTTGATTTTGCATCGGCCAATATGCCACAAAAGCGTTATCTTCAAGCCATAACCCTATGTTTGGAAAACGACGAAGTCTACACTGATCGTGTTGTCATGGCAGCATTGGATCACATCAGTGGAACGTTTTTAAACGGTGAACCTCTCCCCTTGGCATACATGAGAACAGTCATACTCACCTGCTCCAAGCACGAGAGTCTCCATTCATGGATTTGCAACGTATTGCTTCCCAGGTTAGTGGAGGGGCAAGTGTACAATGACCGCCGCCAATGGGAAGGATGGATGAGATGTGCTCAGAAATTAGAAATGGGGGATACTGGCGTTAGTAGCATCGAAGCCATTAAACAACTTCCACAAGAACAGTACCAAAACTACAGGCAGAAATACCCGCAAAAGGGAAAAGTTGGGAAATAATGTCCCTTTGCTGCTGCCTCTTTGTAATTTTGCATCTCTGTCTATCTACCTACATTCTACATTTGTGTATACATATCGAAAAGCTCGAGGCAGCAAATCAGTCAGCTCTGCTGAGAAATTCAATGTTGCCAAAACAAACAAGTTACTCCACATATAATATCCCAAGAAATATCCCTAAATGCCTTACTTTTAAAGAATTTAAAAAAGTGTGTTTAATCAATTCCATTCCGTTCAGTTTATCCATTTTGATGATGAGAGGAAAATAATCATTGTCATTTCTATTTTTTTATCAGTCAGAGAAAAAATAAAAATGAAAACCATGAGGGGCGGGCCGATGGCGTGCACCGCTTCGCTATGCTATCATTTTGCATGTGGGGTCATTTTGGCCATTGGTACTTGTAATTTACTGGCATTTTCCATGATACCATTGCTGCCATTTTCATAAAAAATTCTTATTCATTCTCAAATAAAACGCAATGCCATCCTCATTACCACACTTTCGCAAGAAGGAAAAGAATCAACATTCCTATCGTCTATTCCTATGGACATGTTTCATTATTTTTGAATTATTTTGCATACACAGATATTACCAGTCTTCAATTTCGGTCACTACTAATAGTAGTAGTGGTACCACCGATGATAGCAACAATAGCCGCCGACAAAAGTTTACGATACACAACAAGAATAAAAACGACCATGTCCTCACTCAATTTGCACACGATGTTTCATCCTGTTACTCTCCATTTACCATCCGTTCCAAAATGGACATGTACAAGGAACCAGTCTTTGATCCAAACATGTACAACGTCCCCGAAAGAGGTTATCCGAAAATGACTCATTTATTAGACTACTCCACTTCGGCGGTTGAACTTGAAATTGAAAAACATGATCGATTCGTCGTCCAGGGAATGTACTTTATGGCTAGCCACAATTTCGACCCACTCGGTAAATTCATTCAACAATACACTCCCAAAATTCCGAAAAAAGTGTGCCTCAATATCTATCTGTGCAATCGACGTGTGCCTTACATTAATTCCCTCATCATGGGCCTTGTGGCCCATTCCTCCAGGGAGACACAAATGGATCTCTTACAGGCAGAAATTCATTTGCTCAATACAGAAAAGAGAAAGGATCGACTGGACTTTGATTATTTACGAAAGAAACTCTCCAAATTACCCTTTGTTCACAAGGTGCACAATATCACCTATCGAGATGAGATTTATGCCAATATAACAGACCGTGATCTTACCTTTCGTGAAATGTTCATCAGTGATGAAATATCCGGTTTGAAAATATGCATCGAGAGTGGATTGGCCTATTGTATCATGATGGAAGAAGATGCCATTGTCCCTGTAGATTTCATGACTCTCTTGAATCAACAAGTGATGGAACCTTTGGAAAGAGACGGAGTCCTTCATATGGATGGTACTGGATCTATATCGATCCTGTCCCTGTATTCCTATTACAATCTTGTCGTCAAGGGAACCAATCGATTGCATTATCCAGAATATACCAAACAAAAGTATTACAGAGATGCAGCGAAATTAAATTCGGAAAGATTTTCAAGGACCATGCCACCCTTTGATCGTCAATATGAAATATCCGAGCAGGATTACATGTATGGTACGGTTTCCATGATGTATACAAGAGATTCGGCCAAGAAATTGGTGAAGTATTTGCAAAGGGTGGGTGTTGACCCTATACACAATGCAGATGAGTTTATGAATGCCAACGAATACTTTCCTACCGAGATGGGTATACCACGCAAACATGTACATCCAAGTTTAGTCAATCATATAGGATACTACAGTGAACGAATGGCGGATTTAAAGCAAAGAGGAATGTTTACTCAATTAAATACCGATTCAAGGTTCCTATTTGATGCAGGTGAATTGTAAAAGAAAAGATGATTTCCATGTGGTTTGTTGGTTTGTTGGATTTGTTCATTTGGCCATTCATTACATACATGTCAATTCAAAGGCCATGATTTCATTCTCATGTAATGATTACAATATCCATGAGGATTTTTCATGAGGTATTCTTGATGTTCCTCATGCGCTGGATAAAACACAGTGGCCTTATGAATGCGAGTCACAATCTTTTTTCCACGATAGGGTGATACTACTTTGCCACTATCCAGAGCCTGTTGCAATTCTTCCATGACTTTATTGGCAATTCTTTTCTGTTTTTCATCATTTACAAATATCGCAGAAGCATACTGTGTACCAACATCATTCCCTTGACGATTTTCTGTCGTTGGGTCATGAAACAGAAAAAAGAAACGAATCAAATCTTCAAAGTGCTTGGATGGATCGTTGAGTTCAATGTTTAATACTTCTACATGACCAGTCGTACCGGAACATACTTGGCGATAGGATGGATTTTTGGGATGGTTCTCGTGAGGGGACATGAAACCCACAGATGCTTGCTTGATGCTATTGGGGAATAGTTTTCCAAATTCGTTCTTGATGTACTTTTCGGTTCCCCAATAACAACCAGCGCCGAGGGCAAGAGTGGAGGATATTTCTACACTTGGGCAGGACGACATGTTTTTGTTTGTAGTATTTAGTTGGTTAGATGGTTGGTTAGATGGTTGGTTAGTAGTTGTAGGTAGGTAGAGTAAGACAATAATGGAAAGATATGGATGGGCGTGTATCTATCTTCTATCTCTCTATCATTCAGTTCTCAGCATAAAAAATATATATAAAAACACAGAAAAACACTTTGATGAGTTGTTTCTTCTTCTTCCTTGGATACATCGAAACGTACTGTACGATGCGACAACCCCGTTTGTATTGTTGATCGTTGGACGTATTTAATACTGTAGTATCTTCCTACAGTACGCTTCATACGTAGCTATGTACTACCGTACGTAACACACGTAAATTGTACATAGGAATGATGATTTTTTTTCAAAAGAGCAAAGAGCCTCACACAAAAAAATACAAACCATGACGAAAATTAGAATCCTCTGTTTACACAATGAGAATTCCTCCGCTGCATCTCTCATTGACCAGCTACAATTACTTGGACAAAGACTACAACACAATCATAATATTGAATTAGCCTTTGTCAATGCACCTCACATTATCGCACGCCCAGCACCACCACCGCCAAAGTCCTCATGGAACGACGACAAAGACCAAAAAGATCATGACGAGGACAGCGAACATCCTGATAACGACGACAATAACGACGACGATGACGAGAAGCGACGTGTGTGGTATTACAATTCCAAAGAAAAGATTGGATTGGATGCTTCCATTTTGCATTTGAGACAAATTTGGACTCGATCACTTTATTCCAATCCGTTTAGTGGCATATTGGGTATAGGTCAAGGTGCTGCTATTGGAGGTCTACTGCCTGCACTGAGTAGTTTTGAAAATATCATGGCCGTACAAGATTATGAAGATGACGACGAGGATAATGATTGTGAGGATGATGCTAACGATGCTAATGATGCTAATGATGATAGGATCTGTCCCATGTTTGAAAATTTGAAGTTTTGTATATTCATCAATGGATGGGATTTACTTTTGGATACCAACAATAATAATAGTGTTTACCAAAAGGATCAGGATAAGATTGAAGATGACAGTGAAGATGAAGCTTTACGAATAAATCACATTCCGACTCTACACATTATTCCTTCTCTAGACAATCATGATGGGATGAAACTCTTTGAAAGATATGGAGGAGCAGAGCACACTAGTAACTCCCTGGCTGAGAAATATGTAGTGGACAATTGTCACGACTTGAATAGGAAAACAATCAACGTGCTTGGAAAATTTATAGTGGCACAAAAAAAGAAAATCATGTCACCATCACAAATACAAGCCATCAACCATTCTCCCATTCCAGCAGTCCAAGATCCCATCCATGAATCTCATGACAAAACACTACTACTACTAAAAGACATGGAGAATACAAGATTGGAATTGGCACGTGTGGAACAAGAGGCTTTGGAACTCATCCAACAAACGATATCTGAGAATCCACCCAAGGCTCTCATGGCCATGATCATGCCAGATAGTCAGAGAGGGGGGAGTCTTGTTGGTGGATGGGATGGGGATCGTGATGCATTTCGTTCCAAGGAGTTTGTTCAGTCGGGTGGAGCTCCATGTCCAAAAGAGTTTACTTTGCCCTTCAAGGTTCGGTTCGAACGAAGCAAGAGGGGATTTGGAATGAGTGATGATGACACATCATGATGGTGAAAGTTGTGCTATATGTATCTGCTACTATAAAGAAAGTGTACTGTATTATTTTAGTGTATAGAGTCTAATGGGTGGATGGATGGAGATAGATAGAGAGAGAGAGAGGGCGAATTACTGTAGGATGAATTCTAAATTTTTATTATTTTTTTATTAGTGTGTGCCTCTTGCTGCCTCTCTTGCTTTTGATTTTTTTTTTCCAACACCCACCATCCACCATACGCTACTCTAGAGGAATGCACCGGTACAGTGCGGTACTTCTTACACGTTGGTTGTCTGTTGTATTCGCGGTGTGCCACAAAAAGAGAAAAAAACACACAAAGATAAAAAGAATGTTCATTGCAGCAGCCTTGCTCATTATCATTTTCTCAATTAGTACATTGCCAAAAGTTGACTCTCGCCTTGCTGTACCACTTTCTCTTGTCTCGCTGGTTTCCTATAATAATCAGAATTTCAATCACAACAGCAACAACGACATGATGGATTCCAACAGGGCGACTACTCCTGTTGCTTCTACTACTGGTGGTAGTAGTACTGACGGCACTACGGATCAAACTACACAAGAACAACCACTGACCATGACCAATGCACTCATGTTTCTCTCTACAATCTGCGGAGCACTCAAAAATATCAAACGAACAGGTTGGGTCCGAATGGGAGTTCCCTTACCCGAAAGTGATGCTGACCACATGCATCGATGTGCCATGTGTGCACTACTGGTGACGTCCCAACTGCCCGATCCAAGGGATGATTACAGCAGTGGTACCAACTCACAATTTCATCCTGCCAATATCAATGGCTCCAAGTTATTGAAAATGGCCCTGACGCATGATTTGTGTGAATCGATTGCGGGTGATATCACCCCTTTTTGTGATGAGGGTGCAGTGGCATCGAAGCATGATAAGGAAAAGGCTGCCATGGAACAGATAAGAGAGGTTGTGGGTGATCCTCTGGGAAAGGAATTATTTGAGTTGTGGAAAGAATATGAAGAATTGTCCACACCAGAGGCTTTGTATTGTAAAGATATTGATAAGTTTGAAATGGTCATGCAGGCATTTGAATATGAAAAGGCACATTTGATTTCAAAGAATGAATTGCCGTCGTCGTGTATAAGTAGTGATGATGATGGACGAAAGAAACCAGCATTATCTGAACCTTTGCGGACCTTTTATATTACAACAAGCAAGATAATGAAGAGTCCAATGTTTCAAAGATTGGATGCAGAACTCAGGATAGAACGAGAAGAGATGTTGAGACAGAGAGGGTGGGAGGTTCTGTCAGAGGAAAAATAAATAAAATGATAAATGAACAATTTTGTCATGCGTTTAACTTTCTCCAGGTTGCTTATCAAACTTTATATGGTTACAAACCATAATAATGATTTACATTGCTCCATGTGTGTTTGTTTGTTATATTGCGAAGGAAGTCATTCCAACATGGATTGCACCATAATGAACAGAAAACAGAAGTCGTACGTCGTACAGTAGGTGTAATCATAGTTCTCTGTAAGGTGCAGAGCAAGATTCGAGACGGTAGGCTTTTCAAGGGAAGACACGAATCTCTGAGTTTAGCATCACAACATTCTTTTTTCTCAGTCATCACACATCGTGCACTACTATAATATAATCATAATTATATTGCTTGTTCTATAAAGAAAGAGAGAAATTAATTAAAAACAATGTTTTCTACTTATGCCTCCATGGCGGAAAAGGCGCGAGTCAAAGCAGGAACTATACAAGCATATCGAAATCGAGGATTCTCTATACAAGAACACGAAAGTAGTCTTTTGAATGACAAAGAACTAGATGTGACACCTTGCCAACAAGCCGAGAGTAAGAACTTTGCAAAACTTGTGTTTTGAATTAATGGCTGGTGAATAAAACCAAATAATTGAATCCACGTCTTCTGCTGATAACGACATCTTCTTGTTGTTTCTTTGTTGTTGATTTCTTGGTGCTGCTCTAAACAAAATAATCAACCAACAACAATGCAAAGAGAACATTTATCACGTCTGTTTTGATTGTCAAGAAAAAGTACTCACTCTTCGTGTAAAATTACACCAAGATAAGACTGAACCGCCCTCCATCAAACTTGCCGGTGGTGTATTAAAGGCAAAACATCTATGGCTTCATCCTCGAACGCTCAAGGTCAATGGCTACATGCCCATGACAAGTGTTTCAAAGTGGATTAATTCAGGTATAAAGCTGAATCAAGCAGTCCATCAAATCATACAAGAGTTCAAGGAAAATCCTCCTGAACTAATATCAGTGGATGAAAAGGAGATGATCAGTTTTTCTCATCTTGTCAAACATCCTCCTGTGCCGATCGCACCACCGATGCTGGCAGCTGGTGTTGAACATGGACAACAAGGGCAGGAGTATCATCAGCAGCAGGAGAATGTGGTGGACCAAATTGTGAAGCTTGCAGAGCTCTTTCATCAAGGTATCCTGACAGAAGATGAATTTAAAGAAGCCAAAGCCAAGTTGATTCTGAAAATGTAATTTTTATACGTTGTCGTTGATGTATATATAATATATACAATATATGAAGGGAAACGAGTTGTTTGGTTTTCTTATTTTTTAGTAACAATAGCAAGACTGCATGCATGATAATTACAGAGAGTTAGTATTTGTTTTTCTTGTTCTTTTTCCTTTTCCGGTTCTCTGTTCTCTCTCTCTTTGTGAAGAAATCTGAAATCAGTCTGAAATCTCTTTGACTAATAACATTATGAGAACCCTACACTACACATGGTCTGAATAAATTACATACTCCTGCGAGTCGCTCTCTAAATGAAACAGGAAAACATCACGACACACAACATTGTTAGTATCTAGTAAATCTAGTACCGAATAAAATATAAACTCTTGACCATGTTTCATTTCAGTCGAATCTCATCCTCCGTTGCACTACTACTACCGCTCTTTATCATCGTAATTTCTTTTTCCACCCGTGGTTCTTGTGAATCAAACGTAATCACCAACAACAACAAGGAACAACAAGATCAAGAAAAACATAAATCATTCTCGTCGTCGTCATGGTGGTCGTGGTGGTCCTCTCCTCTGACCACATTGAAATGCTCCTTCTCATGCCCTACATCTGATGACTACTCACCCGAATGCCTCAATGCCATCACACCCCCATGGCCCATTTGCTTGCGTCATTCCTCTGCTGAAGAATGGGTGAACATTGCCATTGACAGTATCCCAAGGTGTTGCGGCGGCGGTGATGATTTACCCGATTGCAAGTGTCCCATGAAGGATTCTCAATACTTTTTGAACCGCATTGATGATTATTGTGATGGAGCAGAAATTTGCAGCAATGAGAAAAAGTCCGCATCATCGGTGCAGATGATACAGGAAGGAACAAGTGTTTATACCCAACAGCAGTGAATGAAATCAACCAGAGGACAGGAAGGAAATTACATGATCCACAAAAGAAACAAAATGACAATGGATACATGACCAAATAGACTGTTGTAATCATTCAACATGCCCATCAAGTATGCATCCACTGTCTTTCAACAACAAAATCTACATACATTTATAAACTAAACAACGGCATCCATTCAGATATATATATCTTTTCTAGCTAATAATACACACGCACAAACACACACACAAGTGTAAAAGGGGTGACCGCCCTTTGTCTCCCCAACGTTGTCGTCAAACAATGAAATGATACAAGAATCAAGTCATAACCAACAACTTCACTTGCAAAGAAGCAAGCCCAAGGGACAAAGGGTCGGAACGTTTTCAACTGTTTAGCAGTAAAGATTACTCGATTGCAGAGAGAATTGTCTTTTTGTTACTATAATCTCAACCAACTTAAATCATTCTCTTGACAAGCTTGTTAATTTCTTCCGCACGGTTACCAGCTTCTCCTCCCTCAAGATAGTGCAAAAGCTTGGTCTTGCGAGAGAATCCTCCAAGAGGAGAAGAAAGCTTGAAAGGCCACAAAAAGTTATTGGCTTCCTTGAAGTGAGGTCCAACGGTGACAAGCTCATGAATAAGATCCGCACAGCAGTTGATGCCGTACTTTCCAAGTCCCTCCTGAATCACAGAGTTATCCGCAATAGGAACACGCTGCTTGTTAAGCTTTCCAAATCCACGCTTGTAAATAAGCTTCTCGATGGTAGCACGGGTGGGAATACCATAGGTTACATAAGGCTCGATAAGACGAAGCATACGAATGGTGGCCTCGTTCAACTTGACAAAGGTCGCGTTGTGAATCTGACGAAGACGGAAGAGCTGCATGACCTTCTTGGCCTTGGGAGAGACCCCAATGGTACCACGGATACGAATGACAAGGGCAACCTTGGGCTCAGCGGGGACGTAGAATCCTCCCTGAGCCTTGGCCTTACGACGGTTGTCGATTTCAGCCTTTTCAGCAGCGGCGTACTCGGCAGCGTACTTTTCGGCATTTGCAACGAATTGCTTCTTGTCAGCAGCCTTTTTTTGCTTGGCAGCAACGGACTGTTCTTTGGCCATGGCAGCAATCTTGGCCTGGGTGGCCTGTTTCTTGAGTACGGATTCGGGAGTCTTCATGTTGTTGGCTGGTAACGAACGATGACGAGGTTTTATGAATTGCCTTGGACTTTGTGAGGGAGAAGAGGGGAAAAGGTGACATGATGAGATGGTAGGATGAGGAGGAGGGAGTGGCAAGTGGATGGCGCAAAGGACTGTACGTAGTGCATGGCAACGCGTGTGAACACTGCTGTACCGTAATGGGGTACCAGGTACGGAATGAGGGCAAGTGCAGTTTCTAGTAACCGATAAGATTTTGTGTGGATGCGCGAGCTTCTCCTGTCCACATGTCCCTCGTGTAATGCACAAGGCGTAGTGTAGTACGCACATTCTACGTACGACGACGATCGGCCCTGTGTAGGAGAGCCACAAAAACACCTCTCGGTCTCATCTGCCTGTGTACGACGTGTACGCTGCAAGGCATTGTGACCACTAGCTTCGCACACATCCCATACTCACTCCTCACTCCTCACACATAAAATATTTCCATCTAGTTTTTCGTGTTGAACTAGAAAATTCCCACCGATTAGCTAATCCTTGAAACAATCAATACGATCAGAGCGATCCGATCCAATCGATAAATCCATTCCTCAATCAAAAACATGTTCATCCCCAAGTCTCACCGCATTGCTGTCTTCAAGTACCTCTTCAGTGAGGGAGTTCTCGTTGTCAAAAAGGACACTGTATCTTCTACCCACCCCCACATTGAGGGACCCACCAACCTTGAGGTACTCATGCTCGTCAAGTCTCTTCAGTCCAGAGGTTATGTTCGCGTTACCTTCAACTGGCAGTACAACTACGTGTACCTCACCCCCGAGGGAATTGAGTATTTGAGGACCTACCTTGCTCTTCCTGCTGAGGTTGTTCCCGCCACTCACCGTAAGGTCACTGGAAGGCCCGAGGGACGCGAACGTGATGATGAAAAGTTTGCAGGAGAGGGACGTGCTGCTTTCCGTGGAGGAAATGATCGTGAGTACCGTGGACGCAGTGGAGGATTTGGACGTGGAGGTGGTCTCTAGAGAAAGAAAGAAAAAGAGGCTTTGTGGCACGAGAAAATGAATGAAAGAAAATGCGTTTGCTCTTATTGGGTGGTGGTTGATTGATGTTTGTTTGTATGGTGGTTTGAAATGATTTCAATTCTGTCGGACATGACATGCACCATGTTGGATGGATGGATGAAAGAATTGTATACATTACACAAATACGCTGCTAATAGCATAGGTTCGTAACCATTAATATAGAGTACACGTTTTTTTTTTGAAAAACCAAGAAATATAAATATTGAAATATGTTTATTTGATGTTTAATAAATGTGCGCAGCGCTTGTTTTAGGCTTTACTTGTTTTCTCAACGTAGTCCTTGGCAGCCAATTTGACACGCAACTTGGTTTTCTCATCTCCATGTTGATCCTCTATCTTGTACCATTTCTTGAACAAGCTCTTCATTTGCTTATCACTAAAGGCCACTTTCTTCTTGTCGGATGATGGAGGATTGACAATCTTTTCAAATATTCTTCTTGCAATATCAATTTCACCATGTTTGATTTCCTTGTCCACGTAGACAAATAAAAGGTCCATGCGTTTTCTATTCTTGTCAAGGAGGGCATCAAATATAGTTCGTGCTCTCTCTGGGCTTCCGAATTCATATTCCAATTGGGCAAACTTGGACATGGATTCGACATGCTTGTATTCTGGTAGACTTTGAAATGAGCGTTTGAGCAATTCATGAGCTTCTTCGTGTCTTTGGCTCTTGAGGAGATATTTGAAATGAGCGATCCATACCGTCTTTTTGGACTTGAACTTTTTGCACATTTTGGCAAACATTTCATCGGCACGAGATACAGTTGCTGTGTCGCCACCATGGGAATTGTCAACATCCTTTTCTAGCATTTCGCAGACGCGGAGATACACCTGTTTGGGATTATTGTGTTGAGATGCTCTGACGATTGTATCGTTGAAGCTCTTGGGTGTTCCATACTTGTTTTCTAAAGTAAGCAGAGCAGTCCATACATTGAGTTTTTCACCCTCTTGTCGGAATTCAATCTTATCGAATGCTCTATTGGCAACAGCTCTTGCACTCTCAATGTCAGCAAGTGACAGGTGAAAAGCCATGAATTTGATCCAGTTTTCGGATGAGTTGGGGTCACTTGCGAGCAAGCGTTCAAAGTCGGCAGATGTTTCAGGTCTCTCGTCGGCGGTACCATCTGCCAATCTTTGTTCCATCTCGGCGATTTCCTTTTCTTGCTGTTTTTTGGCGGTGGCCTTTTTACGAGATTTGTGTCCCTTCTTGGCATCGTCGTCATTGTCATCGTCGTCGTCGTCGTCCTCTTCTTCGTCACTGCTGCTTTCGTGTGAAGAAGAAAATTCTTTGAAATTGTCATGGACCTTCTCATGGTCATTGGTTGTACCCCAATCAAATCCAACATTTGTGTCCATGGCTTGAGGTGCAGCGTCGTCGTCGTCGTCTGATTCAGAGTCATCACTCGATGAGTCGTCATCCGAAGATGCAGACTCGTCATCGTCACTTTCTTCTTCATCTTCCATATCCTTCATCCTTTGTGCCAACTTTGAAGCATAATTCTCATCATCGGAATCATCGCTGTCATCAGCGAAGTTTGCCATTTGTGCTGCATTCTGATCATCATCGCTTTCATCATCAGAATCAGATTCGTCTTCTGACTCGTCGTCTTCAAAGTGACTAGCTTTCATACTGAGGCCGATACGTCGATCTTCCTTATTGATCTTGACCACCAGGACTTTTACAAGATCACCGGGGTCATAGAGAGATGATAGATTCTTAATATAATCGTCGCTACATTCGGACAAATGTACAAGTCCAGATACATCGCTATTTTCCAAGCGGACAAAGACACCATAAGATTCGATTCTTGTCACAATTCCTCTATACTTTTGTCCCTCTTCTATGTCTTCAAAGCCAATCTTGTTTTGGTCTTCCAAGATAACTGACTCTCTGAGATCCAGGTCAACGATGGTCTTGTTTGATGATTTCTTTCTCTTGTCCTTGGTTGTTGAGACTTTTTTCACTTTTCCCACGACAAGGCGGCCTGGTGGAAACATGGATGCCGGATCAGGAAGGAAGCTATCACTCAATTCTTTTAGAATGACCCTTCCTTCGATGTTGCGAGAAAGTCGTAAGAAACATCCTTTCTTATTTGTATTCACCACAAAAGCGTGCACGATCTCTTTCTCTTCCGGTGGGAGATCATTGTCCAAGTCACCTTCAAGACGACTACCTCTCAAGCTTACTTCACAAGGTCCGGTGCCACTTGTTGATAATACTCTGCATTGCAGATAGAGCCCGTGGTGATATTCTCCTTCTTTTAATCGATTGCTGTTTAAAAAATAAATGAGTCATGATAAAAGTTAAAGAGCAAGGATCATGTGATCAATATTTCATCACAGCATGTCTTAATGTGGGAGATACCCGTCACATGCCACTTCACACCAACTGATCAAATTTATTATTCGCATATTTCCAATGTGGGTTTTCACAGCCACAGAATGGGTAGATCCATAGGCCGTTCAACTATGCGAAACATGTCAACCACTTGTACAAAAAATAACTTACATCGAATCCTCATTGGCTCCATCTTCTTCTTCATTCGATACCTTTCCCAACGGCATGTTCTCCCAGTCGTCAACTTCTTCCAACTCAGTGATGTCGCAACGACCAATATAACCCTCTGATAACTCGATCATAAGAGACGGAGCATTTGTCTGTTTGATATTTCGATTTACTCGACCGATCATTATGTCGCCGCGAGCAGGCTTCGTTTTCTTGTCGCTATCCAAGGCCGAAAGGCGAACTATTTTCTTGAATGGTCCATCTGTTGCTTGGTTAGGGAGAACTGTGCACTTAATTCTACCTCCAACTCTAAAATATCTTGACATGTTATTCAGCATGTCTACATCCCTCGTTAATTCGAGTCCAGGAATAAAACCTGTGCAGCCTGGACAAATCTGGACCCAAATACCTTGATTCTTCTTGGAGACAGCGGTAATGACAGCAGATACTATAGATCCCGTTTTCAAACTTCTAGGGTCCTCGACAAAAGTTGGAATATCGTCGTCACCTGTAGCTTCAGCTCGGTTCGTAAGCTCTATATAGCTGATGCCATCTCTGACATCGATAGCAACACATTTAGTATCCTTGATGATGCCCCCAACAGTCCAGGAATGGAACGGATGGTAACCTGATATTTTTTCTCTCTCTTCGACAAAATCTGGATCCTCATCGTCTGAATTAATAAGTACAGGCATGCTGTTCGAACATCCAGTGACAGGTTCCGCCATCGTGACATGAACTCTAGCTTTAACGGCGTATCCTTCAAATCTTTTATCCATCAGAGTAACAGCTGCTCTAGCAAAATTGATAGATTCGACTTTCACGTCACCTAGATCATCGCCTGGTTTTATTTTTTCGACAAGTAGGTTGTTGCTCTTCGGAGGTATGATTTTTATCTGCTTCTTAGGTGATTTTACACGTTTGAGGAGGATTTTTGGCGCATGCCCGCTAGTAACATCCATCGCGGCTATCTTACAAAGGACGGTATCAAATAGTCCAACAGTAAGACCGCCTTTCAGTTTGGGCACAATGGCAGTGAGGTTGTCCAAAAAGCGAATGAATGCGCCATAACGGGGATCAATTCTAGTGCAGTATCCTTGAACGTAAGCACCCATATACAACGGAGTTCGTGGCGTCGGCAAAAGGATATCATGAGATCCCTCACTGGTATCTTTTGAATCATTCTTCGCAATTTTGATCAAAGTTGGCTTCAAAGAGACTATGGGTGTGATCGGAAGTCCCTTTACGCTGGAAGTGGCCAAGACCATTCCTTCTTGTGCTATTTTCTTACCCACTATAAGTATCTTCTGCACTATTGCATCGAAATAATTTGCGGATTCAATAGCTTTTTCATCGTGCGAGTCAAATATCTGCTCAAATGGCAATTTGCATGTAATGTTGCCTTTGGAACTTTGTCCATTAGACAGGTATTTTGCTTTGATAGAAACCAATACGTGTCCGGGAATAAACCCATCGCTGCCATCTTTCTCTTTAGAGGGGATAAGCTCTACGATCTTCATCGACTTTGCAGGAAGAACCATCCCAGGGGAAAGTAGACTGTGCAAGTCGCTGGTTCTGTCTTGTGATAGTCTCACTTTCTTATTTTCTGAAATACCAGAAATATTTAAACTGAGGCGTAGTACATAGTAATCGGAATCATCATCGTCATTATGGGTGCTTTTTGCAGACTCCAGGATTCTCACTTTCAGAACGTCCCCAATCTTGTAATCAATTGTGGGGTCTTCAACACCCATTTCCTCTGCCAACTGTCTAGCACTGATTCTGCCATGAACATTATTATAGAAAGTAACGATGATGCCCTTTTTTGTGGCGCTGGTAACAAAACCGGTCGCCAATCTTCCTGGGAGAATGTGTTCATAATCAATAACAGGATCATCTAAATCGGTTGTTAGCAACGATTTTTTCGCAGTCACAATGCATTTCTTTTCATTTGGTTTGACTTCAAGGCATCGAACATCCACCTTGTTTCCAACTTTATATTTCTCCATACGAATTTTATTTCGGTAAGAATTATCACCCGACGAAGTTTTATCAAAGATGTGAGTTGCCGGAATGAAACCCTTGACACCCATCCCTCCCAACTGCACCAAAACACCTCCACCTTCTAGAGTTGCAATGACAGGTACAGATTTGTAGATAGTTCCGGGTATCAAGTCAGAATGCGTTAGAACAGCTGAAGAAATTATGGATTCAGCAGTTGCGCAGGATGCTACATTTTCCAACCAATTCGATTTAGATAATATGCGGAGTTTGGGAATTGTGGTATTCAATGCAAAGGTTTTAGAGAAAAGGGCTTCAGGTGTCCGTTTCTCATCAACATCAATTGCCTTGGAAATATGGACATAGGCACATCTTATTTCGGATGCGGCGTTGAAAATAGCGTTTGCTTTCAACCCTTCATTCTCACCGACTTCCTCGTCAATGTCCATATTATCATGAGACTTGTCAGGTAATGCCAAGAGTGCACCTACTCCAGGATCTAATCTTACAACTCTTGCATTTTCTATTATACTGCCAACTGCTGGTAAATCATCATCATCATTCCTTTCCAGGGCAAGAATATGCGGCAGGAGGGATAGACGAATAATCTTTGTTCCTGGATCGACAGCAATGAGACGTGCTCGTATCTAAAACAAGTACAATAGCGTCGATGAAAAAAATCATGCATGAGAGAAACGAAAAAAATGTGCATGTAGACGTCAATAGACAGTAATTTTCCATGCTTACCTTTCTATTTTTCCCAACAAACACCTTCTTCCACCACATCTCCAACGAATCCGACTTATTAACAATATCCTTGACTTTATCTTGTTGAGGCAAATATCCTCCAAGATGTCCAGAATCTATGGATCCACGATATACGTTGCCCAGCAATGACACGCAGAGACCATTGCGAGCAAAGTGTTCCACATCGACATCCAACAGCATGCCAGGAGTCAAGGTACGAATTGTATGACCACAAGATAAGTGCGTGGCAGGGTCCACAGTGCGCTCTCTTCTCATCTTGACGCGTTCCAACTCTACTTGTATGATATTAATGGCTTCATTTTTTGACTTTCCTGGCAAGGACTTAATGGTAAAGTCATATATCCTGCCTTGGTTCAAGACGAATTCCACACCTTCATCTTGTTGCTTGTCCTCTTCTTCGTCGTCTTCTTCTTGTATGATTTTATATGCACCGTCAATATTTTCGTACTTTAAAAAGCAACTGGTACCACCGAGACCACTAACTTGCAAATCCACAATGCACCCATGATCTTCAACACTACGAATCTTTCCACGTATCACCATTTTCTCGTGTAGCATATCCATAGTGATCCCATTGTTCATCAAAGACGGCGATACAGAAACCTCAATTCTGCGCTTCATTTGAGGTTTGCCCCCATCCTTGGTCTTTACAGTCTCGGAAGTTGCCTTCACCACAACCACTGCTAGGAACTGCCCCACACTTACTACTTTATTCAAAGGAATTCCCAATTTTGCATCCTGTCGAATAAAACCAGTCAACATGGATGGTAAACTGACTACTGCATAATCTTTTGCAACTTCTCTAACAATACCCAAAAGCTTCGTTCCCTTGGCAAGTTTCTGAAAAGATATAGATTCTATAAAAGCCGGCTTCTTGGAAGAAGAAGATTGAACAGGCTGAAGAACTCCTCCTCCTCCAATTGGAAGAGCCGAGGAAGAGGCAACCACTTTGGAATTATTTCCAGAGGACGTTGTTTTCTTTCCAGAAGTTTTGATTCGTTTCTTTTTCTCTTCTTTGGAACCAAAAAGAAAATCCGCAGAGTTGGATCGCTTGCGACTGTTTGCCTTGGAAGAAGAAGAAGAAGCCGAGTCTTTTCCCTTCTTGATGGTGCTCACTTGCTCCGATGCTGCGGATGGACGTTCAGATCCTCCACGAGGGAAGCTAAATTCTTCCTCCATGATTTTCTTGTTCAATATTTATCAGCAAGATCAAGTTAGTAATAACTAGTGAAGTTAGTAGTATAACTAATGATCACAAAAAATGGGGGACAGACAAATGTTTGATTCCCCAAAAAAGGAAAAAATGAACAAAACCCACAATCAGAAAAACCAATGGTGGTGATGGATGGCTCGTAGAGACCTAATAGACAACTCGTATTGTACATTGTACTACTGTTATACGTTGAAGCAACAACTACTGTAATGTAGGTATGTAGATAGAGTCCCGGTACATACATCATACATGTACCAGTACCCTACTGTCATGTTGGTAGTTGGTAGACAGCACAAGATGCTGGATTTGAGCCGAGTGTGGATGCGATGCTACTGGTACCAGGTACCGTTACTCTACTCTAGTGTACTACTAGAGAGTGTACTGTATCCGACGAACCGCAGTATGTAGGTACTACTCTCTACTACGTAGCTAGAGAGAGAGAGAGAGAGAGGGTCTCATGTCTCATGTCAAAATTCACAAACACAGCAGGTGAGAACAGAGTAGCTTTTTGACGTTGACGTTGACAGGGTGGAGAGAGTAACAAGGCAGGGACTTCACGATCAGAAAGGAGGTATTGACTTTTGCGTGCTCTCTGCTCTCTTCCTTGCTCCTGCTTCTTGAAGCATTCTTTATTCCAGCAGGCAGTAGCATCCAAAAGGAGCTCAAGGCAGGATCCGCAGATTTTGACTGGCGTCATCGTGCGAACACCAAAATCACCGCGAACCGCCGACCGACACGACAGCTGCTTCTTACTGAGGATTGCTCGTCTTTGTTCTCACTTCTCACTCCTCTTGGTTGAGGACGTTTGCTTGCACCAAATGGAGATAACAAGAAGGAATATAAGGAAGAACAAAAGCCAAAATATATATGATAAAAAAAAGAGCAACAGGAGCACCAAAAACAAGTACAATACAGCAGTGCAGCAGTGAGAATGAGGAAGACGACAATGAGATCACCAGCAGGAGTAGCAGTGCCGCCGACCGTTTTTGTTGTATACTGTTTATTGGTGATGAACTCTTTCTTGCTCTTATTCTCGCCAAAGTCCTCATCTGGGAACAACAGCTTGTGCCATTTCGAAGGAGTTCTTGCTGCTGCCAGTACTGCACCGAAGAGTGGGCGGCAACGTGAAAGAGCTGCTAAGCAGCAACTGCAGCACCGACAAGAAGAAGACCAACAAATCGTTTATTCATGCGGCAGTGTGACAGAAGACCCAGTCCAACTCACAGTGCAAGGAGGTAAGCATAATTACTATTCAATCATGGGTTCATTCGTTATTTGTGTGCTCTTATTGTTATTTATACCACCTTATCATGTGAATATGATATATATTATATTCTTGGTGGTAATGCCGGTTATAAGAATGGGAAGAAGTTTTCAAGGACGGATGCTTCATTTATTGACAATGAATATTTTTCATTCGTAAACAACAAAGCAAAAAATATTTGCTAACAACAACTATTATTGTCGTCCCACCTCCCTTTATTTTCACAGAAACTACTACTACTCAGACGAGCAGCAGTCGACAAGGGCATTCAGTGAAAACAGCACTCTCTTACTTCTCCAGAAGTATTACCAAGTCCGATTCTCTATGTATATTAGTCCGTATTACTGCTGCTGTGACAGGTGCTCCTCTCGACTCACTATCACGTTATGCCAGTCTTTCAGACTATAACTTGGTTCCAGTTGCAAGATCTTACGATGGGTATGATTGGGAGAGGGTTGGTGGACCATATGCTCAACATTTGGTAGTAAGCTCTTGTTCTTCTTCATCGTGTACTCTTGATATACCCATCTTGGATGGTGCTGCTGCTGGCCTTGCATCAGAAGGACTCTTTTATCTCATGTCATTTGCTCACTCTCTCGATACAAGACAGAAAAATGCACGTTTTCTTATTCAAGCCACTTTTGGACCAACTACTTTTAATCTTGATAGCTTTACTGGAAGTTATGAAGATTGGGTCCGTAACCAGATGGATTTGAGTCCTACTTTACACAGAGCTTATTTCCGCAGAAGAGTCGATGGTAATGCTCTTGATGGCGATAGTGATGGAAGTCTTACGTCATCGGTATTGAATATTAGAGGTCCATGTGAAAAGTATAGTCGTTGGAGAAGGTATGCATTTGGAAATGAAGATTGGGATGAATACATCACGGCACGTCGGAGGAGTGATGGAACCTGGTTGCTTTCGATAAATCGGTCTGGTAATGCTGGTGATGATGTTCCCCGGACTGTAGTTGATACTTGGAAGGATACCGATGGAAATGATATTGGTGAAGTAAGTACTTAGTACTATAGAGTGAGACTCTCATGCTTATTTTCACATTTGATGAGAGACATCTTTTGTTTTCACGATACTAATGATTCTTTAATGGCTGGGTCTATCATTGCTGTAGGGCACATGGGACTTTGGTGGTTGCTGGTGGGGAGATGAATCTCTGGGAGGCAGCTTTTACATTGCTGACATAGACAGGGGCTGCGTCAAAATTCAAGGTGGAAATCCTCCTGTGAATCTCCCGTTTGGGTCAGATAAAGTAAAAACTATCTCCTTATCAACCTTGAGTGGTCCCACCAGTACTGTAATGAACTTTTGGTCGTTTGAATATGGCGAAGTTTATTACACTACAGCAGCTGAAAATTCCAGTAAATGTAGTGGTTTGAGTTGGGGCGATATGCTTGATTTGATTGGCACATATAATGGCGTTCAGTATAGATTTGCCGGCTACACCAAGTTGAAGACTAATACAGTTGAGAATCCGGATGCAAGTGGAAGTGGCGATTTACTCTATAACTCTTATGACATTGAGGGATATTGTACTAGTCCGACAATGAATTTCATGAATATTAATTCATGTGTATACACGACTTCTACGAATGCCTGCAATAGTGGATGGGAGAGAGCAAATCCAGGAGATGGTGTTGTTGTCTGTGGCAGTCACGGTGAAGTAGCAAATCCTCACATGGGCAAGCATACTTTTCAGCCTGCTGCAAGTAAGTTCTATTGAGCATTATTTTCCACTAATTTACGTGAACATCTTCTCACTGATAATTCTATCTCAGCCTCAAAATACAAAGCGGAAGATCGCAGTGCTAACCAGAAAAAAAGTGTTTTCTACATGATTGCTACTGAGATTGATGGGGAAGGGAATGATCAGTTTCGTCAGCGGATGGCCTGGGCATTGTCTCAAATTCTGGTAGTAACTCCAAATCAGGTAAGTCTTTTAATGTCAATCTTGAACTATACATATAAATGTAAGTTCCTCTGCTAATCATCCATTGCTACATCCTCCTCCTTCAAATCCTGAAAGATCAATGATGATGAAATGTCTGAAATATATCTTCATTACTATGACATCTTTGTCCGAAATGCATTTGGAAACTACTTTCAAATACTCAAAGAGGTAGCTTATTCGCCTATGATGGGAGAGATGCTTGGGTACATTAATTCCCGTTCTACTTCCTATGTCTATAAAGAGTCGGGTACCAGAGCACACCCTGACGAAAATTTTGCTCGGGAAATCATGCAGCTGTTTTCTATTGGCATGCATGTCTTGAATATGGATGGCACGCCAAAGTTACTAGATGCATCTCAACCTATACAGACATATGACAACTCAGATATTCAAAATTTTGCAAGAGCATGGACTGCCTTCACAGGACCCACACCTCGTGGCAACATTGAGGGAAAATACAAGTACATCAATCGAATTGATCCTATGACAATTCATGGACCTTGGTGAGTAACATTTAATACTTGCAAAGATATTACAATAAATGTAGCTGATAAAAGAAAATCGAAATCATTTCTTTCTTAATAGGCGTGATGAATTCCCCAAGATGGATCTGGATGATAATTACATTGGTGACAAGGTTCCTCTATGTGTTGATTTTCCCAAACACCAGTTCTTGAAGAAAGGTGCCAAATACAGGCTATTAGGATCATCTGTGACACCACTTCTTCATCATCAACCATCCTATTGGGTTGAAGAGGAATACACGATTCTTGGTTTCCCCATTTCTACAAATTCCCAACTTTATCCAATACTTTGCAATGGCTTAAATGGTAGTTGTAATTTTCAACCCGAAGTTAGATTAACAGCAAATCTGGATTGTTACAGCGATGAATGTTTTATAGATGAAATGCGAATTGTGAAGGTTCAGAATAATCCACCAGTATACTATGAGTATCAGCGACCTGCTTGTGTAGAAATGGCTTTTTATGATGATGCCAAGACAGTTAGTGATATGTGGTATTCAGAATCTATGTGTGCCAACCCTAACCTTCCAATAGCCCGCAATGCATGCTGTGACAGCTCACAGTCAACTGCTACATCATTTTGTGAGTTTACCAGTGAGAGAACAACATTTTCAACATCAAGTTCACGGTGTGCACGTGGTGCATGTGCTTGGTCTTCGATTCAAAATTCTGCACCGCATTGCATGTATTGGTCAGAGGTGAGTTAAGTAAGCTCTGATGTTTATTAGAAAAATAGTTTTCATGACGCTAAATCAGTTTCTATTGCATATTGATAGGATGCTTATTATTGGGCCGGGGAAGAAAATTGCGTTCTTCAAGTAAAAGGTAAGAGCACCCCTTTCATTTTTGAACATGAATTTCCTGCCATGCATCTAATGAAGAAACATTTGTGTTTCATGACTGCACTTGTAGTGAGCAACGATGGGATGGTTGCAATTGTGCATAACCCATATCTTGTCAGTGGTAGACAAACTGAAAGTCGTGTCAGTAAAGAAAATCTAAATTATTTCAAAGTTGTGTGGAGATATGGTTTTCCATCTGTTTCTTCAAACTCATGCGGAAACGGTCTATGTCAGTCCTTTGGGGATGACTGTTTGTGCGACATAAATATCAAGGAGATGCCAGTTTTTAGTTCAATCCCATCCAATGCAGATATCCTGTCTATGCTTCATGTTGGGGGAGTTGATGTTTCCTCTTTTCCACCAGGAACCTACACAAATCATGGTACAGTCGGTGATGTCACTGTGTTTCATAAAGGTAGTTCAGGTGCTTATTCAATAGATACTGTTTTTCGCACAAGTTATCGTGGGGAAACATCCTTTTTCAAAAATGTTGAGTCAGTAGTGACGATCGGTAACGAGGTGTTTTCATTCAGGAACCCTCCACAATTTCTCAATCCTGCTTTACATGAACCTCGTGATGCCATGTATGAAACTGACGAAGTACTAAAACATATTTTCTACCATGACAATGTGGCTCCTTTCCTTGCTATCAGATTAATTCAGAGGTTTGGTATTTCAAATCCTTCTCCGCGATACGTCGAGTCTGTTGCTAGTGCATTTAAGAGTGGTTCTTATATTAGCGGTGGAAAGAGTTTTGGTGATGGTATTTATGGTAACTTAGGAGCAACTGCTGCAGCAATAGTCTTGGACAGGGAGGCACGAAGTGTTGTACTCGATGCAGATCCAACTAGTGGCGGTCTTCGAGAGGTGAGTGATGCTCTGATCAAAGCTCCTAAGCTCTATTTCTTACTATTGCAATGATACTAAATACTGATTCACTTCTGCAGCCAATTTTGAAAATTTTAGCATTCTTGCGAGCTATGGAATTTTCACGAACTGAAAGTTCCCCCGAGTTGCGTTTGACGAACTTGCAGTCTACGATAGGGCAAGCTCCACATGCTATACCAAATGTGTTTTCATTCTTTTTACCATCATATGCAGCACCTGGTCATATCAAATCTGCTTCTATAAGCAGTCCTGAAGCACAAGTGTTGACAGGTCCGAAGATCATACAGTTTATAAATGGTAAGTTCTTCAAGTCACTCAATATTTAGATTGGATGTTATTGATCCTCACACACTGCAAAGGTTTGATATCAATGATTGATTTAGGTTTGAATAATTGCTACGGAGGTTTTGGTGATGATGCCATGAATTGCGATACTATTGGGTGGGGATGGACAATTTACAACAGAGGAGAATTAAATTATATTAACACAAGGCAGTTGGCAGGTATTGATTTAGTGGATGATCTTGCTACTTTGTTGAATGGAGGTCGCCTAAGTAATGGGTCTCGTCAAGCTCTTGTAGATGCTTATAACGCCGCAAGAAATGTTGGTGGCAACTTCGAAGGGTGGAAATATGCGGTGAAGTTGTTCATAACCTTGCCCGAGTTCCATACAACCAATATAGTAAATACGAAGGTGATAAAGAGACCAGATTATGAAACACCTGCGCCGTCCAACAAGCCATACAAGGCGGTGATTTTTCTGATGTTAGATGGCGGAGCTGATTCTCACAGTAAGTGTCTTCGTCATATTGGAATCTTCCCATTCATTATATTTGTTAACACTACTAATACTTGCACTGCCGAAAGATATGCTTATGCCAAACTCAAACTCATGCAGCGGTCCCAACCCTAGCATGTATTCTCACTATAGTTCAGTTCGATCCAATTTGGCACTGGATAAAAGTTCAATGCTAAATATCGATGCTTCTGGTTCTAATCAGATTTGCTCAAGATTTGGAATGCATCCCAATCTTTCAGCTCTAAAAGATTTGTACGATGCTGGAGATCTTCTATGGGTAAGCAATGTTGGAGTGCTACAAACGGCGAATACAAACAAAGATAATTGGTGGGAACAAAGTACAGATACAGTACTTTTTGCTCATAATCGTAAGTAACATTTTGAATCTGGTTAGCTCAAATGCCTTCTTTTGTTGACTCACAATAAACTTTATTATTTTAGTGCAAAGTGATGAAGTCCAGAACCTGGACATTTTTGAGAATCAAGCAGGCCGAGGAGTTGGTGGTAGACTTGCCGATGTTCTCAACAAATTAGGATACAATGCAGCCACTATATCAGTTAGAGGAGTATCAGAAGCTCTGGTTTCATCCAAGTCGCCCCTTACAATTGTTGAGTCGGATGGCATTGAAAAATTCAATCCAAATCCCTTCTCAACACTCTCTAATTCCTTCGTTTCAAGAGTCAGGGACATCAACAAGGCGACGAATATTGGATCTGGTCTTTTTGCTGAAACTTGGGCATCATTGCTTGCAGATGTAAGTATTCATCGGATAGGTTTTATTTTCATGTTTTACATCACTAAAATATTCTTTTCATCAGGGTATCGACGAGAATGAACTTTTGTTTGAAGCCTTAGATTCTACAAATCTGGAACAAGATTTTAACGAGAAAAATTACCTCAGTGAACAATTTGCAACAGTTGCAAAAATGATCAAGACCAAAGACACAAGAGGGAGCGACCGAGATATTTTCTACCTAGAGCAGACTGGATACGATACCCATGGAGATTTGCACATATTCTTTAATGAGTTGACAGAAACTCTGAATGAAGGAATTGAAGAATTCAAAAAGGAAATGGACAATCAAGGACGTTGGGATGATGTCACAATTGTGATGGTATCAGAGTTTGCTAGAACTTTGCCTGAAAATAGTCGTGCAGGTTCCGATCATGGTAAGTTGTAATGGTGTGCTTTCTTCCACTTCACTGGTATGTCATTCTTGTCGTTAACAATCTAATTTTTTCATGTGTTGTTTCAAAGCTTGGGGTGGAAACTACTTTATTTCCGGTGGAGATGTCGACGGTGGAAAAATACTCGGAAAATATCCTGATACCCTTGATACTTCGGGAGAGCTCGTTTTTAAGCCAGGTATCGTCATTCCAACTACACCATGGGAATCAATATGGAATGGTATCGCTCAATGGATGGGAGTTACAAATGCTTCTGATCTCAATGAGGTGCTACCGAACCGCAACTCTTTTCCCAATCTTTTTTCAAGGTCCACAATATACAGCGGAACCGACCCACCAAATCCACCAACTCCATCTCCTACTTTTGACGGACTATGTGAGGACGATTCTAACTTTTCCTTTCCTCTCGATAATGGAGCTGTTCGAAAGTGCTCTTGGTTAACGTTCAATGAGAACAGAGCTAGCGCTCGATTAGAAAAATATTGTGTTCGCCCTTATGTAGGAAGTGCCTGCCGTCTAAGTTGCGGGTTCTGCACTTCATCCTGCAGTGACGACACAACATTTTCATTTAGACTTAAGAATGGAAGAAAAAAGAAATGTCGCTGGTTAACAATTAACGAAAAAAGAGCTCCCATCCGTATCGGAGAATATTGTGAACAATCAATTGTAAGTAATGCCTGTGCCCGGAGCTGCGACTCTTGCCCATAAGAAAATTGTTGGTTATTCGAATCATGCAAGAATCGTGAGATTTCTCTAGAGAGAGTGCTGACGAAAGTACGGTCATCAGTTTATCACGTCGAACAGTTATGGTTCTCTCTGGAGAAAAGTGAATTGATGTGTAAACGTTAAATTAATTTATGTTTTAATCCATTGAATGCATGCAGATGGATTTAATGTTCTTTGGTTGGTTTATTTAATGTTCTTTGGTTGGTTTGTTCGTATCATATTGACAAAATAATAGGAGTTACTTTTTTAGCAAGCGGCAGGATATATCCTGCCCACACTGGCGTTATTTTTCTTCGCCACCACTTTTTGGGATAAACTGAAAATGAGGACAGTCACGTCATTTATGATTAAAACCTTATTAATGTGCAAATCATCTGCCTTTTTACTTCCTCCAATAGACCGGCAGGTTCAAAGCACTGTATCCCCATTGTTGGTTTTCCGACCGTCTTTTCCTTGTCGGGTTTCATTTCAACGATTCCTCTCATCCTCGTCATCAAGAAGTTCCTCACAACATCAACAACAAGAACAGCTGCAAAAAACGCTCAAGGAATTACAAGACGGAGAATATTACCAATCCGAAGAAGTGATCAAAAAGAGCCGGTTTATCGGTATTGCAAAACATTGCACGAGCTGGGGGAATGCTCAGCAATTCGTTGAATTCATACGTAGCCAACATCCCAAATCTAGACATGTATGTTTTGCCTATGTTGGTGGATTCAATCCCAAAACAGAAAGGTGCTCCGATGACGGAGAACCGACAGGTACAGCTGGTGTTCCAATCTTGGGTGCAATCAATGGCGAAGATATATCCGATACTATTTGTGTGGTGGTGCGATACTATGGGGGAATCAAACTTGGTGCAGGAGGGCTAATACGTGCTTATGGCGGGGCAGCGAGGTTGGTTCTTCGCGAAGCTGAAAAAGAGGTGCTGATTCCGAAATTAAGTCTTCAACTTAGTACTACTTCTTCCAATGCAGGACAGATCTACTCAATCGCAGCCAAATACAATGGTATTGTGGAGGGGGAATCCTACAGCGAACAGGGGGATCTACAAGTTACAATCACATGCAACGTAGATCAGTTTGAGACCATGCAACAGGACCTTGTCGATGCCACCAGAGGCAATATTACGTTTTTATAAGTTTATAAAGAAAAGGCTATATACTATTTTATTACTACATGACGATGCAGCTTTCTTCATCTCCATAGATTTTGTGTAATTTTGCAAGGCTGATCCATGGCATCATCCTTTTTTTCACTGGATGGTACTGCAACTCCTCTTTCCTCAAATGCATGTCGACTTTTGTTAAGAAGCTCTTCCAGTCAATGGCAGGATCTGGCAGCTCATCCACGTCCTTGAGTCCAAACAAAAGACGACAAAATTCTCTTATTTCTGCTAACGTAAGGGGTCTTTCGTCCAACATGTCAAAAATACGATTGTGAAAACCCATTTCTCTCATTCTATGCAAAGGAAGGCCATACGTTAGCCACTTGTTGTGTTGGTATATTTGTTCTGCTTCTCCAACGAAGTCATCAAGAACATCCATGGACAATTCTAGTATCTTATCAAGACTATTGTAGAATCTCACAACATCATCGTTGTCCGTGCACAGTCGGATGACAAGCCAGACCGGTAGTCCTTCGAGTGAACGAAGCGTCTTGATGAATTCGTCGCGCATTTCTTTTCCAGCATTACCACAGGAATCAGTTGGGAGACCATCAGTAGCAATCACCACAGCGACTTTTTTACCTTCGGCATTCAAAGTGGGTGCGACAGCCTTGACTGTGGCATGTATCTCTTCTATATGTTTTGTCAAAGAAGTAGCCCCTCCCGGCCTGGCTTTGCTCATTATCTCTTTGGCTTTGCTTTTCTCGGCACTAATCATTGTTGGACCTAAGAGTCCAATATCAAATTGCTGCGGACCAACTGTCACACCTGGGTTGTTCAAGAGTCGAAAACTAGTGGGGGCCTCTAAAAGAGCCGCCAAATCGACATGGTACTTGACACTTTCGCTGATCTCGTCCCATCGAGAACAGTCAAGAATCTTGAGTTCGTTCTTCATACCAGACGTAATGGGTATAATGCGATGGCCATCGACCTTTTGCATCGATCCGGAGTTATCGATAAGCCAGATTCGAAGGGGGAAGTTAGTATTCGTCTGTGAGAGAGATTTGGCTAGACCCTCTGAAAATCCTTGTTTTTTCAAGGCGTTAATAGTTTCCTCCGTCAGATCCTTTGATACTCCAGGCGAGATATCATAGTGTCTTGTGGCCACTGGAACGGAGACTCCAGGAGGAACAGACACGATGGTTGCATCGATTGCTTTTTGTAGACTCGTCATCTCCAAGATTGTAATTGGAAAAAGATGATCTTCTGCAGATAGAGCGGCTGTTCGTTGTTCTCTCTTTGCAAGAGTACGTAATGGGGAGTTCGAGAAATACGATAGGAGATAGGAAATAGACCGGTTCGTGCGTCTTGTGTGAGCAAAAGATTCTTATGCTCATCATTGCAAGGGAACTTTGAGTCTTGGATTAGACTATTCTAGATTGACACCACTCATTATTCCACGTGACTAACCATGGTCACATTTTCATATTGGGACTTACAAAAAAAATATAAAAATTCGTATCATCCATAGTAGAGCATCATTGCTTTAAGATTATACTTACTATTATAAAAAATTAATTAGTGAATGGTATTCTTTGTGACTGGATTTCAGATCCACCATTGCCACTATTGTTCAGAAGTGACTGTGAAGGAGACGAGCTCGCTTCTTGTTGGGAACCTAATGCCCTTAAATATGCATTTTGCAAGTCCTCGTTCCACTGGTAATCAGGATCAGGTGTCTCACCAGGTTTGCAAAATCTTCCTCTACGATAGCACCATAAACGACCATCGTTGAATGCTCTTCCTCCACTAGGATCGGTTGGCACTGCAAATCTACGACCTGTCCTACCATCGGTCAAGAGAAATGTGCGTATCGCCCCTTCGGACCTGGCTGCTTCAGATTGTTGAGAACTATCCTCATCGGTCCCATTAGCTCCGTGAGGGACAGCAACAGGTTGAGTTGTGCGGATCATACTTGGAAAGAAACTGTCCTCAAACCCACCCTGAAGGCTTGGTCCAATACAGCATCCTTGCACCAACGATGCAACGATACTGTTCTCAATGAAGAATTCCGGATGTCTTCTACGTGAATATCCCTCTGAACCAGAATCGCTGTCCTCTGGACAAGAACTTAAATCCAAACTAGTTTGGATACGATGAAATGCATCCTTGGCGAGTTCTCTAGTTTTGTCAGTAACTTCAAAATGATTACACGATGCAAAGGAATCAAGTGCAGTCATGAGAGTGGAATCCATAGAAGCTCCAAAAGGCAGCGCACTACTTCCTGGAATAGGAATAAGGTACTCTGTCAATGCCTGCAGTGCACGAATAGCTAATGTTGCACTGTGCGCATCGTCACGACCTCCGCCTACGATTGCTCCATCAGTACCTCCGTCGACGCAAAAGTCACTGACGACCCGTAAAAGACTTTCAAATACATCTCTTGTGGAGATGCGTTCTTTCATAAATTCAGGTCCAGAAGCCAAAGAAGAGATGCAACCAACTGATGATCGGAGAGTGAACACGCCGTACTTGTAACCACTGCCTCCCATTCCTGCAAGTGTGTTGTGAAGCAAATTGATTATTTTGGGAATGACGTTCTCTGTCTTTCTTAGCAAGTCGTAGGTTTCGTCATCTTCATCATAGCGACATACAAAGGTCACTGCCATGGCAGCCTTCAGACTTTGATAATGATCTAACGTTAGCAGAGGAGCCAAAAGTTCTACCACACCTGCTTCTCTTAGATAAGGAGCAGCTTCATCACTTTGTGACATATTCATAAGGAAACCGACACACCACGAAGCAGTCTGTCCCTTCCATTGCGTGGGGTCCGGCCCTGCATCGTGGAGGATATCCATGAGTGGATGAAGTGCTCCAGATTCAAGAAGGGGCATCGCATTATCCAGAGACTCGGCTAGAAGCGTCAAAGCAGCCACACATTTGAAACGTGCCTCTGTAGAGTGATCTTCCGCTGCAACACGAACCAAGACTGGTAAAATGTCACCTCTTTGAACAACCTATGAGTTGATTGGAATGCAACATGTTGATCAGTGGGTTCCTGCTGTATAGAAGATAGTGAAAACGATTGACGGTTCATACTTACTGGAACTTGATTCTTCATTTCTGCGGCGAAACTCCAAAGAATCGAACAAGCCTTAGTTCTAGCCTCACCGGTGTCAGTTTGAATAACGTCTAAGATACAACCAACAAATCCAGGGTAGTTAAACATTGGAATCTTATTTTCATAGCCAATCGCCAAGTTGGAGAGTGCAGAACACGCCTTAATTCGCGCCTCATCATTTTTCTCCCCACGACGTCCATGCCTAGCTGACGTTCTATCCAAAACCTCCATAAGTGCATCCATCACTCTAGGGGTTTTAAAAACCTTGTGTTTATTCGCCTTAGAGATACTCAAATTCATCAAAGCAAGGCATGCATTTGTCGTGCAGTTCGTGGCACCCTTTTCACCAGAACAAGAAACTGCGGCAGCATGAGCAAGCGCCTCTAATAATCCGTTAGCATTTAAAAGTGCAGCATCGTTTTTATCTGCATTGGACAAATTCTTGATGCAAGTTGCAGCCTTCAACCTTGCTTCTGCGGCAACGTTTTTCGGCGTTACATTGCCGTTGCTACCGTGCACTGGCGAAGACGTAGCAGGAGAAAAGTTTTCAGGCTCAGCCATCATGACATCTCTCATGGCTTCTAGTACCTCTGTGATGGACGCAATTTCAATCTTATTTGCTTTTCCGCAACTCAAATTCATTATAGCAATACAAGCATGCAACCTCGCCTTTCCAGAAACTAGACCCATTCCAGGAGTCATTTGACAATTCGTCCTTGCTATATATTCCATTGTTCCAAAGGGTCCTCCTCTCGCCACAACTGCGAGTGACTTTAAAAGACCACTGCATTTCATTAAATATCCATCGCTATCTTCTGTTGCAGTCAGACTCCTAATGGCTTCTACTGCATATTCCCTTGCAGGCCAGTCAGTACCCATCTTTTCACTCGACGGCAGTTCTAGCATAGTATGACAGCAAAATTCTAATATCCGCTTATTCGATGCAACGGCCACTCTGCGATGCGGTAGCTTTGCATAATCCGCCAACATCCTTGCCCCCATTGTCTTCAGACGAGGTGTGTCAAGCGCACCCAACAGCGGAACAATGCATCCTCGCTCCGCAAAGTACTTCAAGTCTGAAATTGTCGTATGTGGTCCAAAAGACAAATTCAACTGAGTTGGACTTGGACTAGGAGCGCTTTCGTTCCCAAAGGATGCAGCCGAATTCACCAGAGAAGAAGCATCTGGATCATTGTGATTGGCACTGCTTCCAGTGCTACCAGAGTCAAATGCACCATTCCAATGAATAGACGGACCACTCCCAGTGCTCATCGCACTGTTACTTCGAATAGTCGAAGAAGATACAAAGCGACGGGGTGTGCTTGGATGCTCCATCATTATGTTCGGAGAAACAATATTATTCGGATTCTGAGTGGTTGTAAAAGAAGACCCCGAACTAGTATTATCTTCATCCGACACAACATTCACTCCCTCTACAGCTCCATTAGAGTCAGGCATATGAAATATGTTCCCCTCTCCACGAAACATTCTCCGAACCGGTGCTGTTACAAAATTCAATCCACCCCTACTACTCGCAGCAGCAGCAGCAGCGGATGACAATCCACGCCCAACTGAAGTTGTAGAAGAAGGAGACACACTCGATTCACCACCACCACTTCCACCACCATGAGGCGTCCCAGGAGGAGAAGACACTTCACTCGCAGTCGCCACCGAATCATCATGAGTCGTATCCAATTCCGGAAGAGCGTCCTGCTCATCTTCTGAACAGCTCATGGAAGGATCTTGATCCAAGAGAGAAACCCTTCTTCGAGAAAAGCGTCGGACTCGATTCGACCTTGGAGGAGGCGGATGCTGCGATAAAAGACTCGACGATTCCGATGCATCCTGTGGAAAAGATCTACGGACATTGGGCAAAGACGAGATGCCATCACTTGTAGCTCTTCTTCTTGGTAACTCAAACGAACGTGATGGAAAAGATGCCGTTTGGGATCTTTCACGAACATGAGGAGCTTGTGGCTGTGAATCGGGTTCCATGTGGTGGTGATTATTATTTCGGTCACGATGCAAAATACAGTTTTCCGAAGCAGAGGCAATGGCAGCATCCAGGTAGAGATTCCATGCATCTTGTTCTTCAGGATCCGACATGTCAATAGCCAAGGGATCGATATCCTGCACGACATCACTTCCATGAGACGGTGAGGACGAAAGATGATGAAAGGGAGAATCATGACCATGACCTCTCCTTGCCGCCTGCTGGGCTGTAGGATGTTCGGTAGATTGAACATGAACTTCAAATGGCAAAGGTTGTGGTGTTCCTCCTGCTCCACGTGGGAGAGAAAAGGCAGGGTTATCACCTGAAGCATTACCCCCATTGTTATCATGATTGGTAGGAACATGGTTGAGACCAGTAGCAGTAGAGACAGCAGTAGCAGGAGTAGCAGTTGCCGCTGTAGGAGGATTGGCCAAATATAAATATCCTTGATGCCCCAACTGCGGCGTTTGCGGTTGCGTTTGTATTTGCAACTGTTGCATTTGCGGTGGCAGTGGCTGCATTACTTGTGCCTGTGGTTGCTGTAAATGAATAGCCGTCGTAGCAGGAGACGGAAGTCCAAGATTGCGAGCACGACGACCCGCCACTATTGGATTCTCTTGATCATCGTCCTCCTCTTGCAACTCCTCCTCCTGCTGCTCCTCCTCTTCTTCTTCCTCATCGTCGTCGTCTATATTCCCCAAATCGACATCATGAGGTAACATCATAGCCGTAGTATCATATTCCACGGAGAGATATTGATCCGCAAAGGGATTATTCGCTTCTCTAGGTGCCATGATCACACGAAACTAGTATTGTATTGCGTTATTGTCTAAGTACGGTGCAGTATAGTATAGTGTAGTGAAAAAACAAGAGGAGAATGGACCCTCTAATCGACTCTCCTTTGCGTCGATATTGACGGAATGCAAAACGCAAAAGCAAAAACTTGAATAACTCTAGGCTTCCTTCCTTCCGCAACTCAAAGCAACGCAACTGTACACTTGCGGTTCAATTGTCAGGGCAAGAAAGGGTGATTGAGAATTTGCCTGTTGGACTATTGGTTTATTGACTCGTTCCTGTAATCAAGAGTATTGCTCCCTTGTTCTCTCTCAATTACTCTGTCTCTCTCCCTGTCTCTATTTACAAACACACAGACCAGACAGTAGTAGACGATGAAAGGGCAGCAGCAGCAGCACGCAGTACTCAATTCCTTGACTCTTGACTTTGTTTGTTTTGTTGAAGCTTGCTTGCTTGCTTGCTTGCAATAATTATGAGATGCTGATGGTAATACTTCAATATATCTCTCTCTATCTCTATGAAGAATCTATAAATGTATACCCATCAATGTATTTTTTTTACTCCCTGTATTTGAATAGAGAGAGAGGGCTGGATGAATAATGTTACTCGTCTCTCTTGGTCGATTTATTATGTGTAGGATTGCCAAGGCCTCATGTAGAATGCAGTACGATTCTCTTGTGGGTAGTTCTTTTCAGTCATTTGCGTTGGGCAACAAATTTCTTTCTTTCACGCGATTGATCAAACCCGTCTACGCCTCATTCTTCCGCGAGTAGGAATATAGTATTGCCCTGTGCGCCTACAAGGCCTTTTTAGATGGTATTGAATCTTGTGAGAGACAACAAAGAGCACCGGAAATTTTAAGTCCATGATTGTTTTAGATGTTTTGACGTCGGGATCTCATGAAAATTGTCTTTACGGGTAGGATGTATGCAGCATTCACATGTACTCACAGGTATGTCTGTGTATGTAGAATAGTAGAGAATTTCCTTTCCCTCTCTCTCTCTCTCTCTCTCTCTCTCTTTTGGGTCAAACTCTCTCTTTTTTAGGTCACAGTGTGATGTGTGTGCGAAAATAATAGGAATAAAAATATGGGACTCAAAGACACACCCTCGAAATATAAACTCAACTCCCCTCCTCACAATATTATTCTATATTTCTGGACTTCAACTGAAGCCCTACTTGCGATAATATATTTTTTTCTAATTGTGAGACTCGCCGCTGTGCGTTATTTTTATTAAGTAATTTATGAGTTCTCTACTCTAATCTAGAATGAAGAGAGGAACGGAGATGATAGTAATGCAGGAAGTCTCCAACAAGGCCATATGAATATTTTTCTTTCCGTGATGATTGGTTCTGTCAAGCATTATCGTACAGGTTGTACGTTATACCAAGTGAACAAAATACACAAAATACAATTTTGCTTTCTCCCTTCTGCTGTAGCATCGTCGTCCTCCTCCTCCTCTCACCTTCCAGCACCCATCAGATCAGACCGCAGTTAAGTTAAAAAATTAAAGTGTAATAATACAGTAGAGTGTAACAAACAGATAATGAAGCACGTGATTCTAATCCGTCACGGACAAAGTCTTGCACAGCAAGCTGCGAAACACCACCAAAATAGTAGCGGTAAGAGTAAAAGTAGGTATAGTCGCAAAAATGATCCAGGGCTGCAAGACTGTTTCTTGAGCCATAAGGGAGTGCAACAGGCAATCGATTTGAGTAGGAATGAAATACTTTTAAAATATCATTTCGATTTAATATGTACTAGTCCCTTGACACGTGCTATTGCTACCACTTGTTTATGGCAGATGTATTCTTTGAATCATCCTCGTCATCATGATCAGCAGCAGGCGGGAGCAGGATCTTTAGTAGTACCTAGTAGTGCTGCTCCTAATACTGCTGCTGCTGCTGTTACTCCTGTTCCAATAGTGGTTCGTGCAGAAATATCCGAAGCTGGATCCAAATTACCAGAAAATCAGGGGAGAAGGGTCCATGTCATTGTCAAGGATTTGAAAGAGAAATTATCATCGTATTCAACAAACACAACAACATTAGCACCATCATTCCTTCTGGATGAAGATTGGATTGATTTTTCCATGCTTCCAGATTCGTGGCCAAATGTCGATTGTGGTCATGGTGGAATGTTGGAAAGTTTTACAAGGTGGCTCAACAGTCGTCAAGAAATGAATGTTGCAGTGGTTTGTCATTGCAATGTTATTCGGTGGTTATTGAGAAATGCGATTGATAGAGTTCCAAATTGTGAACCGATTGAATGTATCTTGACAAATGATGGGAGGTGGATGCTCAAGAAGGATATTTTGAAAGAGTAGTTTTGTGTTTTTTTTGTATATATATATGATGGCGTATTTGATGATAACGATTCTTTTATTGTTTGTTTTTGCTAATGCAATTGTATAAGAAAGTCGTGCCATTTACACTCTTTACAATCCATATCTTTTCAATAGACTCTAGAATAGTGTACTGTACAACAACAACAACAACAAAACCAATCAATCAATCAACCGCACGATGCGTATAAATCAAGAACAAAAGTAACAAAAACTTTCATGACTTCAATCAATCATGGTTCATTTCATCTTCCAGGTAATCCCTGATGCGAGTACGAAGCATAGCTTTCCCCTCCTCATCTAAAAATGCAGAATGGATGCTATATTCCAACATTCGAAGAATACATTTCTTGGTCAGACCCATCTTTCCTACAGCAATTCTATATTGCCAAGTGAGACTGGTGTCAAAAACTGCTGGATCGTCCGAATTCAATCCCACATTCAATCCATACCTCAACATGTGTATCGCTGGATGCTTCTTCCAGTCTCTTCCATCGATTGAATCATACGTCCAACCTCCCGTCTCATCCGAAGACGTAGGACAAACTTCAAAATGTACATTTTTCCGTCTCATTTCCTCCATGACATGAGGATCTTGAGCAATCTGATATCCATGACCAATCCTCGTCGCACCATATTCATTCACTGCCCTACATACAAAGTCAGAACCACCCACTTCTCCCGCATGGATGGTAATATTCAACCCAAGTTCTTTGGCCCTTTGGAATGCTTCAAAGTGGGGTTCGTGCAAATGAGGAAAGCCATCCTTGTCAAAATGCTCCTCTCCTGCCGCAATGTCTACTCCCACTACTGCACAGGGAGAGTCCTTTTTTCGATCATGTGCTAGTTGAACCACATCGTCTGCCCAATCGGGACGCCAGGCTATACAACATAAGATTTGATTGACAATGATACCAAAATCCTTTTCTCCTCTTCTTAGACCCTTGGTGACTGCATCTACCACAGGGATGGGATCTATTTTTTCTGTTCCACCACCACCACCATCACCACCACCGATATCTCCACCCTTGGCTAATAAATGAGGAGAATATCTAACTTCTGTATAAATAATGTTTTGTTTGGCTTGTCTCTTGACAAAGTCATACGCCAATCGTTCAATGAGATCCAAGTTACCTCTAACGATTGGAATGAAAATAGTAAAACATTCAAGCATGGAACCAAGGGAACGTTTTCCTCTGCAAGTGCAGAGAGAACGAAATTCTGTTTCCGTTTTACAGGCCAGGACGGAGGATCGTACTGCCAAGGTGCTCTGATCCCATGGACAAAAGGCTTCTGTAGGCAGACAGTCGTATTGACCGCTTTGCTTCAAGTGTGATAACAGCAGGGAAGGATCAAAGGACCCGTCTAAATGAACATGTAACTCAACCTTTTAGTAAGAACCAACAAGTAGAGCAGGAAGCAGGTAGTATATTTTTTTGAGGAAGAATCATCAGTAAACTAAGGAAGGAATATTTTCTTGTGGACGAAGAGGAGCGAGCGAAACAAGAATTGCAATATTATATATATACTTACCTTTGGAAGTCGACGAAGGAATTGTTCCATGCTCAAATTATATGTCCATTTATGGCTGAGATGGACTATTGTAGTATTAGTACGAGGCACTGCGACCTCTTCTTGCTCTCCTTGATGACCACGAGGGTGAAAATGAACGGTATCATCAATTGCAATAGAACAATTGGCAGGCATGATTAGCTTGTTCTTCCACTTTTCGGATCAATTTCCAAGCAATTTTCGATTGGCCTATCGAGGACTACAGTAAACGTATGATTTCAAATCTGATGTTGATGACGATTTATTGATGATCGTTGTGGAATGCCGAATGAATGGAAAGACGAAAGGATCAATTCAATGATGATGAAAGAATATGTGTCTATTATCATCTGCACAGTACTGTAGACTGTTGACTGTTGGTAGAGTTGTTCTTTCTTCTTTCTGTAGAGTGTGTGTGACTGGGTATTCTTGTTGATTCCTAAATAAAGACCAAAATAGCTGATCAAAAGGATGAACGAATTACCGTACCGTGTGTTTATACAAATATATAAAAATAAAAATGATAAAACTTGTGTGATACTGCGTATTATTTTACTTCAAACATGTCACCACAAAGGTTCCCAATTTCTGGTTTACTCATCTCTCCGGGTGGGTATGTATAAAGGTTGTATGCAACAATCATGACGTGGTTTTGTACATGAGAAGGATTTGCGTGACTTGATATCCTGGTTCCATCCTCTGAGCTACTGTACTTGACAAAAGCTAGAGAAAGAAGCCTTACTCCACAATACAATAGCACCCTCCTCCTTTGAAGAGCTTAAGAGTGAGTACCGTGGCATGCGCCATACCTTTGCCAGTGGTGACTACACTATTAACAGAGTGACCAAAGAGCTGCATCGCCAAACTCTTGAAAAACACACTACTCTAGCTAGAAAAGCTCTGCGGACGGATAGATCGCGATCTTCACTGTCTGTTGCAACTTTGTCATCATTGACAAATTTGGTCACTTGCATTTTCTATCCAACCGCGCGAGATAGATAATATCGAATGACATCACACATCACATTGTGGACTAGTTAGTTCCAGAAACGAAACTCAAACCCGATATTCCATTGAGATGCATTTCATCGTATACATGCGCCTTGTTGAATCGTTCCTGTCATGAATGAAATACATACCATTTGAAAACTACGTGAGAATAGCAAGGGCAAATAATGAAAAGGTCAAAAATCAAACAAAATGATACGTTTCATCATTGTTCAGAGTTAAAAAGCTCAATATTTTGATGCATCAAATGCCGGTTTCCGAGACCGACTCAGACCCTCAGGATATTGATTTTCATCATTACAGTGTTTAACATTCATTGCAAAAGTTAGCTTGCTTGTAACATGATACTGCAGATTGAATTATTTACCTTTGAAATAATAATGAATGTGACGGATCGACACTGATTTGGTTGGTATGTGTATTGTGTTCATCATCACATAAAATCAATGGACGGGGTCGGTGGGAGGAGTAAGAAAGATGAAGCGGGGGTGAACATGGTATGTCAGGCCCCCCAAAATAATCCATGCCGCTCACATTATTTACTGTACTGTACAGTAGTACTGGTTTGGTACTGTAGAGCCCCAAGCCAAGCGAAGCAACATTATTTGCCGCACAAAACCCATCATCTCTTTGTAGTACGGACCCCAATCCGCCAAGATAAGAAAAGAAAAGGTAAGAAGTTTTACAGTGCACTCATGACCTCTGCAACTCATTACCTAAATAAAATATATGAGAAACTACATCGAAAGTAGTCTGATTTGAAAATGATTGATTTTAGACTTTGAACCGATGCAGTTTTTGATTCTCGCCATGATTTCAATCCTGCGGCGGTTTCAAGAACATTTCTTCCTCGTTTCCTCGCCAAACTCGTATGTATGGCCTTTCACCAACACTATTTCTACTGTACTGTAGGGTAGAGTGCCAATTGTGTCATGTGTACAGTAGACTCTCGGTGTAGCCGGCTCTCCGTTTGCTTTCCCCCTCTTTTTTGCTTTTTCTTTTCATTTTTCAAAAATACCCCCTCATTTCTCACAGCATTATTTCTTTTCATTATTTCTGTCTCTTCTTGCACGTACCTGGCGCGGAAATCAGATACTTGCACCCTAAAAAACAATGCCAGGACCTAGAATGGGTCCTCGACCCAAAGACTTTGATGAAGAATTAGTTAGACAAGCACCGACATTCAAACGATGGTTGAAACTTCGTAATGGAGAAACGTTGAAATATGCATGTCGAGAATTTGTCAAAGGAGAAGATGACGACGAAGAACGTTTGATGCGAAGAATTATGATTGCAAGAAGAAATAACTTGCGCGATCATGCTATTCTAAAACGTGCCAGAGCACAAATAGAGCAGCCTTCCAAGAAGAAGATCAAGTCTTTGGATGAAGAAAGTGTACAGGTGCCTTCCAAGAAGAAACGTGGGAATGCTTTTGTACTCACCGATGAGGAGGTAATGAGAGAAATGGACGTCGCTGCAGTGGAAGCCACTCGATCCTTTAGGGCCTGGCTTGAGCTTAAAGACGGTCAAACATTTACTTACAATCAAACGTATGTCAAAGGAAAAGAAGGTCATGAATGGCTCCTGAAAAAGAATATATGGCGTAGAATGAGGTACCGAAGAGAGAATAAGAAAATGGTCGAGAAGCTCAAGGATTACGGTAGTCAATCTTGTCCTACTAGTAGCAGCAAGCGTGTGAAGGAAATCGCTGTCAAGCAAGAAGAAGAAGAATATTCTGACTATGATGTAGACTCTCAATCTGAAAACCCTTACGATGAAGAAGGCAATGATGTCTCGATTTCAAATCAAAGTGATTGCCACAATATTTCCATTAAACTGAATGATGATGTCAAAGACGAAGCACTCAATGAAGATCAACATCATCATCAAGATGTCGTTGAAGCCGCCGTTGCGGCTGCTGAATCATATGTAAAGCAGGCGCGAGAATCGGATACGACGGATATTGATGTTGTGAAATCGACTCTAGTAGACCAAGAACCCATGCAACCTTTATCCCTTCACAACCCTTTGATTCCGATTCTGAATGCTCATGTTAGCACAAAGGCAGAATCACTAGATAGTTCCTTTTCAGACCATCATTTGACTGCAAACCCTCTTGTAGGCATTGATGAAGATGCATTGGATGTAGCTGCAAAACTGGCAGCGGCGGCTTCTGCGAACATGTGTTATGAATCAGGGGACGATGACTATGCTGCAGTGTAAATTAAAATTTATATGATTACTTTCAACAACTTTTTAATTAATGAAATGGATGTGTTTTCGAAATGACTTGCATCAAGTGAGATGTTGCCCAACGTATATTGTCCTGTTGGATATCGCTACTCATAATGACATTGCCATCATCCATCATAATGGCCAGCGTATCATTGTCCACTACTACTGTACCTGTCCTCCACTGGTCATTCTTGGTATCTTTGACTTCCACTCGATCGCCATGTCTAAATTTCTTCCTTGATTGCACTTTCTTCTTGTCTCTCCAATGATTTGGAATCATACGAGATGGGATTCCAACATGGTGTCGAAAAGCATCGCGAGAATGCATTGGACTTTTATACGGCTTGTAAAACTTCTTGACTGAACTCGGAGGAAAATTAGTTAATATTCTTGGCACACCAATCTTTGCCCATGGAGCCAAACCATGCCATGGTGATTGAAAAATTCTAACAGTGTAATGAGGTTCAGAATGAGGATGAACGGTGGTGGAGTTTTTCATTTCCAGAATCGAACAGGGCCAGAAGGAACCTTCATCCTCTTCCTCTTCATCACCAGCATTGAGTTTGTTGAACTTTGAGCCGTCTCTGCCGAGCTTTTGTATAGCTGTTGCATCATCAAGAGTTTTCCAAGAGTTTTGCAAGGACTGCCAGTCATTTTCAAAAAGATCATCATCACCATCTTCCCAATAGTAGCAAGCTGTAAACATGTCCGAACCTGACGGACCTTGACGTGTCGTCGACGATTCATGCTCTCTAACTTGGTTCATTTTTTCTTCGTGTGCTTTCCATGCATTGGTCCATTCGTTACCGTAGCCAATGAATATCTCCTCACCCTTTGCTATATCACGCGTTGCTACAAGGTCAAAGGATAAGACCCATGTCGTTTCCTGTCAATTGGTAAATCATGCAAGGGATGATATAGGAGTATAACATTTTCTTGGTTTAGAACATTGGATAACAGTAGTAGTACCTTGCTTCGCGTCAATCAACGATACTATGATGAAACACTTCGTATTATTCTTACCCTTGAGATTTCCTCAGGAGACTTTTGCAACCATCTTTGTGTCTTTGGATCATGACTCCATCGAATTTCGGCATTAGGCTCATTGCACACGTCAGAACAATGGTTTGCCAAGATCCCATTTGTTGTGGGACACAGCAAAAGTGACAACTCAGCATCGCCAAAGCAGTAGTTGTAAAGAAGCTGTCTACCAACCTGATCATTTTTATCCATCACGAATTCACCGTTCAATGCATGGTACATTTGATAGGTGAAGAATTCTTCTTCATGCCGTACATGCAGCAAAGGCATTGGTGCAATCAAATCACCCTTGTGAATACTTCTTCTGGCTTTTGCTCCACGACCAGCTGCCTTTACATCACTGTCTCCCGCCATTATATTGTCCATGCATACACCATATTCTTGGATCCAAGTAACATTTCTTTGCAAAAGATTTGACTTTGCCAAAGCAACTCCATAGTGATAGATCGACGACGAGGAGTCTTCTTCTTCTTGTTGTTGTTGTTCCTCTTCTTGTTCTTCTGGGCTCCCACTATAACCAAGTTGCTGCATCGCCGCCCTTCTTGTGGATGACACCACATCTCGTAATGTTTGATAATTGGATGGGATGAGAGAGGCGACACGAGGGAAGGAAGCGTGAAGCGACTGTCTTAGTAACATCAACAATTGGTCTGCTTAAGAACAAGTCAGCATGATAGAGGTAATGGTTGCGGACAAGCAATTGAGATGAGTCTATAAGTTGGTATCATCGATGATTCAAAAGTGTCAGCAGCAATGCATCATAATACAATGATTGTCTTTCACTCACCTATTTTTTCTTCTGTACTACTACTCCGGGTATTATTATTATTATATTTGGTAGTATTCGATAACATGTTCTTGGTGCACACTTGTTGTTGTTGTTGTTGTTGTTGTTGTTGTTGTGGACAAGAAGTCTCACCATCCTCCACTTCATCCTCCATGTTCTGCTCGTCTTTCCTCTCCTTCTTGACAAGACTGTTAGTACTCCTATTCAATAAGACATTGTGCAAGAAGAACTCATCATTTGCAACGATCTGTTGTACAATCTCTCCAGCCATTTCATAATCAAAACTTCTTGGAATAGCATCCATGGAAGGAGATCGATCATTTAGATATTGTTCACCATAATCCAAAAACAACTCCTCTCCTGCCTCAATGTCAGTCATTGCAAAGAATGATCTTCCCACATAATCACTAAAAGCACCCACACCTGGACCACTCTCACCATCACCCTCTTTTTCCTCTTCCTCTTCCTCCTCATGATAGGTTACACGTTCCGAAAGCTTGGCACCTAAATTCACAAGAAAAGGATGATAATTTGGAAAAATCCCCAGACCCGGTTGATAATCCGTCACACCATCGGCTTCGAACCAAAGTTGATCTGGGGCCATTTGAAAATGTCCCCAAATGTAATTATTGAACAGTCCAAGCCAGTGATCGTGCACAGCATTTCCATCAATGATTGGAATCAGTGGTCCATAGTCTGATGATAAAATGGTAGATCCTCTGCTGAACGGCCGAGTCGAATAGATGCCCAAACCTGCACCTGGTATGGAAGAGGGTGCAAGATACAGGTAGCAGGAATCCTCGTCTTGATTGAATACTTCTGTTATTGTATGCCATGTAACCACGTTATTTGATATATTTGGCGGTGGGGACGAGGACGAGGACGAGACAATCACAGGATCAGCATGTGAATGTAGTAGTAACCCCGTCATGATCATAATCAGGAGCATCAGCGCCGTATGACGAGATAACGACGAGGAGAAAGAGGAAAAGAAGCAGGGAAGAAAAGGCCAGAACAGGAGCATGATCATGTGTTGTTCTTGGTTGCAAGCAATAATCACTGACTGGTGATCTTTTCGGCGGCTGTCTGTCTGACTGGCTGATGGCTGATGTTTCTTGTTGCAGCAATGATAGTATTTATGATACTAGCCTACTATGATCCCCCCGTTGTTAGGATGCATTTCCATTGTTGCGAAGCCAATTTCGGATCGAATGTTATTACAGCAATAACAAACAAACAACCGTGCTAGTAATCCGACTTGGGGCATAAGACACGCACTGATTATCATCATCCGCCACCATGATCATGATATGATGGTGGTTCTTGGTGGGGTATAATCATATTTCATCATATTTTACAGCAGTGGCTGTTGTAGCCAACCTCATCATCATCAAGAAAGAACAGGATACAGGATTTCACAAGAAGGAAGAGCCGACCACGACGTCGTCTAGCTAGCTTCCACAGCAGTGCTGCTGGTGCCTGCTCCTGATGACGACCCCTCCTCTACTCTCGCCATTCGCTATTCTTATCAGCAACGAGCAACGACAGAGAGAATGATCTCAGCAACAACAAGCAATCAAATGTTCATTCAACATGACAGACGGAGTACTATTAACTAGAGTACGCACCGCAGACCGCAGTTGAAGAAGAAGAACTAAAACTGTACTGCTGTTCGGTGTGCAACAAGCAGGCCAAAAGACTGCCTACTCAAGTAAGAGCTCTCTCTACTCGTCTTAGTTACTCCTATAATATATCATATAATAATAATAGAGAGAACAATAATAGAGACGACACGGAGATTGTCGTCAGAGGCAAACACACATACATTTAGTATAAATAATTCTCACAAACAAGCACTGAACACAAACATATAAACAAAATAGACCACATTTCTTCACGTCGTGTCATCGGATGATCTCGTGTCTAAATAAATCACTGACTGCCTGCACGCACACTTTCTAACGATTTTCCGTCCCCTGCCTTCGTTCTTCCAAAACATCATCATCATGAAATTAAGAAATCGTTGCTGCTGCGCTCCTTATCCTACCGTCGATCTGACGGAAGCTTTTCCATCTTCATCACGAAAGGAGACGAGTCGTATCGTGGAACCACCACCACGTACTGCTGCTATAAAAGACATCCAAGAACAAGTCACCCATGCCTGTGAAAGATACGGCTGTTTCCATGTGACACTGTCTGCATCAAAACTGCTGTCCTCCCATGACGAAAGCTCCGATTTCAATTTTTTTCAAGATGAAAAGGTTGTAAGACAAACCTTTGACTCTATTTTTAGACAAGAAAAGACACATTCGGAAAATAAAGAGCAGAACAACAACAACAAGGACAAGGACAGCAACAACAACAATTATAATAAAAATACCGAGACTTGTTGTTCTTCCTGCATTTCTTTCTTTTCATCTCCAGTGGACGGTTCTACAAGGGCAGCAAGGTACAGAGGACGATCGGCAGAAAGTGGATCATCATCATCTAGTGGAATGGAACCGAAACAAAGTTGGGAAATCTTTCGGTGTCGAAACATGCTTCCAGCGACTACGACGACAGGGGCCAAGAATGATGATGACCAGCAGAACGATCTTGGGATACTGCATCAATACATGGAGGTTCTGCATAAAGTGTCTGTATGCCTTTTACGTGATGTGCTCGAACTGCCATATTTTGTGGACACCAGTGACACCTGTCAATGCGGCAGCAATGGTCCCAAGAAGAAGAAGAAGGACGGATATGATACAGAACAGTTGTTTTGTTCGGTGGATTTGTTGAGAGCCTTTCAGTATGATGCAGTGGAGTCTTCTCAAGTCTTGAGTAATTTGGGTTCGAGCCCTCACACGGATTGGGGATCTCTCACGGTTGTTTGGCAAGATTCCAAGGGTGGTCTACAGATTTATTGTCATGAGCATCAAATATGGAATGATGTTGAGATAGTAAAGAATGACAGTAGTGATGATAATTGTGATGACAAGAACAGTGAAGGATTCATTCGTTTCTTTATCCATGTTGGTGACTTTACAAGTCTGGTGATGAATCATGCCAAGGATAGCACTAATGGGAACAGAAGGGAGGAGGAGGCAGAGGATCGTTTGGTATGGCCATCGCCTCTTCATAGGGTTTTATGTCCAACTCTTGACGATAAAGATGAGGATGATGGTTCACGCAACAACATGGAATCTACCAGATGTTCACTGGTGTATTTTGCTTACCCAACCAAAGGATTGTCTCTCGAGGATGTACAAAAATCTGTCTCAGATAAGATCCAACAACAATCACATCATCATGATGTTCCTTACGAACGATTCTTGGTTCTAAATGATCAATCAAAGGGTGGAGGTGATAGTGCCATCATGGAACCAGCGCAAGTGTACCAAAAAATGAAAAGTATTCCATTTCATCAAGTGATCCAAGATAAATGGAAGCAGGTTCAACGATAGGGATATGTTTCATTAGAATGACAAACTGTATAGCTTTATAGATTTCACGTCCTACCCAGACCACTTTCTTTCACACCACCAAATGGGGCATTTGCGGTAATAAAAATGCCTTTATTGATTCCAACAATGCCATTTTCAAGTCTTTCCGCAACACGAAACATTCTTGCCGAATGCATCAATTCTACCAATAATCCCGATGACGTATCGTTGGCCAATTCGATCGCTTGTTCTTCATGGATAAAAGTACAGGTTGTAGAAATAGCAATGACTGGTCCAAAAGTTTCCTCGCACCATAGATAGATTCTACATGAAGGATCCACATCCATTTCTGTGAATCGTTGGTTCAAAGAAATTAAGGTCCCAAGTGTGTGTGTCAATAGAGTCCCACCGATGCATCACACATTCGGCACCCTTGTCTTTCTATGTGGCGACCTATCGTCAACTTTTTCCTTGATAATCATGCGACGAGGTTGCCGAGCAACCAAGGATCAATCAAGGGGCCCATGATGGTTGTCTTCTCATCCAAACTTTTTCCAGAGCTTGTACAAATTCCTTTTCGATGTCCTGGTGACTGACTGCAACAGAACTCTTGCTCCTTGAAGTTGGATGGCACCGTGTGCTCGGCTGTACCATGTACCATATTACCGCACTGTAATACATGTCTATGGTACGGAGTAGGCTTCAGGTTTATTGTCAGGCGCTTGCCATTTTTCATTTTTACCTACAGTAGTACAGTACCCGACGAGGCATTCTGAAATGCTTATTATTTTCAATGGATCCATAAATTTTCAATGTTCACTTTTTGTTCGTTGATACGTCTCATTCATGCATGATTCATGACTGATAGTACCCGTACCGTTTAACTTCCGTACGCATGTTTGCATTTAGGTTTATTACTCGTCGGCCACACTACTACGTGCAGATTACAGCTACATTACAGCAGTTGTGCCCATGATATGAGAAGGAGGAGATACATACGTTTTCCAATTTCGACACACACAGTATTCTCTCTCTACTACCTGGTAGAGAGAGTTCTTGGAACGGCCCTCCTGCTGTGATTCTGTGATTCGTGGAGCGCAAGGTTCAAGGGGTATGTCACATGTCTGTCATGAGTCTGTCATGATGATGGATGATGATCCATGATGTTCTTGGAGATACATTTGCCATTTCCGCATGCACATACAGCCGTAGGAGTAGAGTTCGTGGAACCACCTTCCTCCTGTGATTCGTGAAGCAAGGTTCAAGGGGTAGTATAGTAGGTATGTCATGTGTCATTGTCTTAGTGCCTTCCCTTTTATAGGTAATTCCAATCTTAATTCTAGTCCCACAATATGGTGGAAACAGCATAGAGATTGAGACCAAATTGTATTACAAAGTTGTGATCCAGTGAAACAGGCAAAACGCAAAACATGCAAAAGAACTCATAAAACGTGAAAAAGATCAAAAAGAGCAACATCCACAATTTAGATCCTCTATTCACCCTCTAGACCCAAGATAGCTGAATTGTCTATTGCCTCGTGTCTCTTCTCATTCCTCATTAATATCTCTCGACTCAACAGGAAACCAACTTTGCTTCCAAGTATAAACACCAACACATGATGCCTTCTACTGATGATCTTGAACTACAGCAGCAAAGTGCTGGGGCAGATGATATACCCATGGTTGATGCCAAACTCGTCAATGAAGACTCTTCTGAACAACAAGCAAAAACCAAGGGCATTCTCAACAGGTATACTACCAATGACTACAAGAAAAATTTCTTGATTGGTGGAGCAATCTTGGTCGTTGTCATTTTAATTTCTGTTGTAGCCACTATGGCTATAGGTGGTGGTGGTAACATATATAGCAGTGGAAACAACTCCTTGGAAGAAGAGCAGTCCCAACAGTGCCGCCGTGCTGTTGAAGAAGTCTTTGATGTTAATAATGTTAAAAGGCTTAGCACTAATGCTCCTTTCCAGAGTATTGGCTGCTTCCAATTCCAAGACAGTGTGGACAGACATGCACTGGATGGGTTTAGTACCAAGGAGGAGAAGGCCAGTGCTTGTTTTGTTCGGTGTCTCACTTTGCACTTTGGTGTTGCTGGAAATGAGTGTTTCTGCTTTGTGGAAGCTCCGGAGGAACGTCTCACCATTGGGGGATGTGACACCTCCTGTGAAGATTCTTCTCAGAAAATGGAAGCATACTTCAAGACTGATATGAGTAACCAATGCAATCAAGCTGCTACCACTGCTGTTCGCAACTTTTTAGTTGAAGAGGATGATGCTCCTTTTGGGTATGATATTGTTAGGAATGTTTTCAAACAGTCACCTTTTGAACTCTACAAGAATGACTGTGGGACAAACATTTACAGTGTACAAACGGAAGCCTCTGGTGTATCCACATCATTAAAGACATCAGTGCAGGATATCAAGAGCTATGCTACGGAACAACGCAGCAGCTTATCACAGTCCATCAGTGCAAGTGTCTCAGCAGGATACAAAGGTGCATTTGTAAGGGCTTCTGCAACAGTCAGCGGAGCTTATGATGCTGAACAAAATGCCATGTTCAAGAGTTCTGGGGCAAGCAAAATTGGCAGCAGAGTCTTTACATCCCAAGGTGTAAAGCGCGTTGCTGAAGTCCAGTTGATCAATTTTGAGAGTAAGCGCCACTTTGTTACATTCAACCCAGAATTTGGTCGTCTCATCCGAACATACAAGGAGACTGGTTTTTCCAAGGAAACAGCCCAAGAGATTTTTAATGAATATGGAATGTTTATTGTAACCCGAGGTTTATTTGGTGGTTACATCCAGTACCGCACCACTGCCACGGAACAGGATCTCAATGAAATGTTTTCATCTGACGAGGACTCGCGTAAATGCTTTGAGGCATCTGTTTCAGGCAAAGCATCTGGATTTGGATTCTCGGGCAGTTTTCAAGTGGGTGCTGGACAGTGCACTGAGGAGGCTGCCAGTAAAATGCAAGGATTACAACAAGCATATGCTGATGAGACCTCAGAGGAAGTGGTAGTGGGTGGTGCTATAATTGGTGGAGAGTTCATGGTACCTCCGGAGCTTTCTACTCTCCTCACGAAAAAAGACTTGTATCCCCCCAATGACCCTGGTATCCAGCTTCGTATCTTGTCTGACTTTTTGAAGCCTGAGGCAGTTTCTCCCTTGGAGGTGAAGCGTTACCTTTTGACAGAAAAAGACTTTGGTGAGATCCAACAGAATCTTGAGATTCACATTCTTGAAGAGCTGGAAAGAATTGAGGATGTTATCAATGGATGTGGTGCATGTGATGTGCCTTATCTTGAGCAAACTGATGAAGGTTTTAAATGCACCTGTTATAATCCGAGTTATAATCCGTCATGTTTTGGTGATGAAAGCTTTGGTGACAAAGATGGCAACGGCATTTGCGATGATCGCCCATATTGTAATGGTGATTATTGTTGTGAAACACTGCGCCATCCAGGGTCTAATGGTTGGTGCTTTTGGGATTGTGAGAATATTGAAACTAGTGAAATTGTATATCCCAACACATGTTCTCATCATCCTCAATGGCCGGGGTGTTGTTATAGTTGTGTTGCAAATTGTGTCAATATTGTAACTCTCGAACTCTTGTAGTTTGTTGAGAAAATAATTAGTAGAACATTTATAATATATATTGTGGGGATTATGCACTGCATCCCTCAAGGATTCAAAAAGACATACTTTGTTTCAAGATATTCAGCTAAACCACTTGGACTCCCTTCACGTCCTAGACCACTTTCTTTCACGCCACCAAATGGGGCATTTGCAGTGCTAATAATGCCTTCATTGATTCCAACAATGCCATTTTCAAGTCTCTCAGTCACGCGAAATATTCTTGCCGTATCCTTGGAACAAAAGTAAGATGCCAATCCAGATGACGTATCATTGGCTAGTTCAATCGCTTGTTCTTCATGGATAAAAGTAGAAGTAGCAATGACCGGTCCAAAAGTTTCTTCGCACCAGATTCTACATGAAGTATCCACATTTCTGAGAATCGTTGGTTCGAAGAAATTAGGTCCCAAGTGTGTCAATAGATTCCCACCAATCACGCATTCGGCACCCTTCTCCACCGCCTCATCAACTTTTTCCTTGATGGATAAGGCTGCCAATCCAAGGATCAAGGGACCCATTGTTGTCTTCTCATCCAAACCTTTCCCAACATGAATTTTCTGAACCTTTTGGTGAAGAGCATGTAAAAATTCCTTTTCAATATCCTGGTGAATGATAAATCTGTCAGCGCATACACAAGTTTGTCCAGCATTTCTAAATTTTGATGCCATGGCTGCATGGACAGCTTGTTCTACATCTGCATCTTCGAACACAATAAAAGGGGCATTTCCTCCTAGTTCTGTTTAAGGAAAGGGCTTTGCCGTTTAGTAGATTGAGTAGGTGGAGATGCTTCTTTATGTAATTCACCCATGTTTGTTATTATTAGAAACTTACCCAATGATAGTCGTTTCACAGTATGGCTACTTTGTTTCATGAGCAGCTTTCCAACAGCCGTAGAACCTGTGAAGCTTATTTTTTTCACAATTGGGTTGGCACAGAATTCTTCACCGACGCTTGGAGTTTGTTCCTTGTTTGAAATTCTGCAAGTAGGAAAACAGAAAGAAAGCGGTTAATATTAATACAAAAACAAAGAGTGAAGATATTTATGAATAATATTCTTACATTAACTGGAAAACTTCATCCGGAATTCCTGCACGATTTGCGAGCTCTTTGACAGCAATCGCAGTTAAAGGTGTTAGCTCGGATGGTTTCAGAACAACCGTACAGCCAGCAGCCAATGCTGGAGCTAATTTGCGTGTTATCATGGCGATTGGAAAATTCCTAGGGGAAAAAGATTGAATGTAAGGTTGCGATGCATCATCCATCATCTCATTGTTTGAAATATGTCAATTGTCGTCTTTACCACTCACCATGGAGTTATCATCGCCGTCACCCCAACAGCCTCCTGGATTGCCATAATTTTACCCCTTTTTTAATATTAGAATCCAATTTTGAGCCTGTTTGTTCAACGAAAAGCAAATATTGTCTTCAAAAGTATTGATTGACAAACGCACCTAGGGGAACCATCAATCGATGAGAACGGACTTGGATATAAGTATCCTCCGCCAGCTGAATTTGACCGCATTGCTTCTGCTGCATAAAAATCAATGAAAGAAGTTCCATATCCAACTTCTGCCAAACTTTCCCTCAATGGTTTTCCACTCTCCAGTGTCATTATCCTTGCTAAACGAACACAAACATCGATTCGAAGGACGACCATTGCCCATGATGAACAAGAATTCTTAGTATTCATAAAGTATTTTTGTAGCATCGCGTCCTTCAAAACACACCCATCACAAAAAACTCACCTATATCATCTGCATTTTCAGTTATCAACATGGAGAGACGACTTAACATTTTAGACCTTTCCAAAGCCGTCGTATGAAACTTCCATTTATTCAAAGCCTTGGAAGAAGTTTCGATGGCTTCCTTTGCATCATTCCGACCCATGGCTTCCACAAGAGCAATCACAGCTGTACCATCCTCAATTTCACCAAGTGTAGCAGAAGGATCGATCACTTCGAGGGACTCGCGGTGACGGGATAAGAACTTTCCTCGAAGTAAAAGTGGATCTTTCAGGTTGATGGATGTGGTAAGGCTAGATACCATCCGAATAGAGGAGGAGGATGACATCGTTGCCATTATCAGAAAAGGCAGTTTGGATTGATTTGCCAACTTCATAGCTACTTTCGTCAACCGCATGAAAAGCAGTTCTTACTTTTGTGTCAATATATACAGTACCTTATCTCGAATCTCAATCCTTGTGTTTGTTTTATGGCGCAATCACGTTTAATCGCCCATCTCAACCCCAAATAGAGTGTGTATGTATCTTTTTTATGCCATATTTTTTCGGATTGCGTTAGAGATTGTGGCGTCGGAGTTCGCAATTCCGTATGCAAGTTAAATTTTAGGCCCTTTTTCAAGACACGACACAGACAACGGACATTTGCCTCGAAACTTTTTACCACACATACACAAGCAACATATTTCATTTTTTGTTTCTTTCACCGTTGCACTTGTGTGCATTGTGTTGAATATATCTATCTATCTATCTGCCTTCTATAAATGGACTTCAATGACCCCGCAGATGTCCGTGTTTTACTAAAAAAACTATGGTGTCATGGACAAGCTATAGCTCCCATTCAGGGCTTTGCTTACGCTCTCTGGGCAATCACCCAATCTTCCCAGCTCTCCATGGCATTCCGAGTATTTTTATGGATTGCTGCACTCAAGTTCCCCCTGTGGGGATATGTTTCATGGTCGTCCTTGCAGTCAAGATATGGGAGTCATAGCCGTGTTATACTCTTTTTATTTGGTTTCATCATTATACTCATGGACATTGTAATTGTTGTATTTGCATGGCAAAGCGGTGAGCTTCACGAATCTTGGCCATTGCTTGCGTTTATAGCCACGGCTCTGCATGGGATTGAAACCACTGCTTTTTTGTCAGCGGTAGCCTGCTTCGATGGAATTATTAAGGAACCATTTATGAATTATCATGATCCTTCTGAAGTGAATAACAATAATGGTCTTTTGTTGTAGTATTAGATACAGTACAGTTAGACGAATAAGTCAATGCATAAAATAGAATCTACGTTCAATCAGTTACATTTGATCAAAAATCTTTGTTCTCGGCACTTTCACTGTAGTAAATAAAAAGGTGGATCTCCTATTGTATTGTACGACCGTTACCATTTCCTTTCAAAACAGGTAGTACTTGAGCACTTGTACCACTTCTCACAACTTGCTTTCCAATTTCATCATCATTATCATCATCGTCGACATCATCATCATCATCATCATCACCCATACGACGCTGACTATCACTAAAAGAACGATCGTCGTTCCCATTCTCCTCATTTGTATCCACCTGATCCATCTCTTGTAGAACCAATCTACGAACAGGGTCACATGGCTTACAACATTTCAAAGCACCGGCCTTTAAACAAAAAGCTTCGAAATTATTCCCAGCCTTTTCCAATTCTTCCACTCTTTTCTGTCGGATTCGATTGCTCAATAACATCTTCTCTCTCTTTCTTGCCGAATCTCTTATAATAAATTGATAAGTTGTAATTTTCTCCCGCTTGAGACCTAGATGAAATACCAGCAATTGCAATACCATAAAGGCACAAAATACCGTAAAGACTAGAAATCCAATGTTAAACCCAACCAGAATGATATTTGCGTCTGCATTACCAAACCAACTCGATGCCAAGCTTCTTACTCTGGCATTCTCTAAAAAGTACAGTGACAAATGTACAATCAGAGATGCGACGTGAATTGATATAAAACAAAATGTCCAAATGACCGTTTTGAAAAAATTATCATAATTGGCCGATCCCACACACGTATTGAGCCACATGCAATGATGGTCAAAGTTTGAAACACACTTGTCACAGTATTTGCAGTGCATGGAATGTTTGTGAACCTGTGTTTGACAAATCCAGCAGTATTTCGTATCGTCTCCGCCATCCTCCTGCCCTTGGCTGGATGCATTCTCCGTCGTGCTGGGATGGGATGAACCACGTAGGTGATGATAGAGGAGATGGTCTATCGGGTCTGTCTTGGTTGTGATATAGCCCTGATATGTGGACAGGATTCCAGTTACTAGAAATGCAAGAGTGAGGGGGATAGCTATTGCCATGGGAAGTGTCGGTGCGAGGAATATAAGATATTGTGACATTAGAACCGGCAGGAGGATCCAAGTAGCTATTTGCATCCCATTCAGGGGTCTTTGAAAGCCATTTGTTCTCATGCTTGTTGGTTGTTGATGAAAAGAGCGTTCGATTTCCGGATTAATTTCCTCTCTTGGAAAATTTCTTTTGGAAGATATAAATATATAGAAATTAAGAACAGCTGTGTAGCTTGAGATCGATATTGGATGAAGCACAATCCAACGATTAACTAATGCACGGATCAGTGGTATTCATAAACATTCCACATGGCATGGGCCGGCGGGGACTCTGTTTTGTTTTCATGTGTGTAATTGTACATTTGTTTTTTTGGCTGCCACGATAACAGCTGCACGTACGGTGTGTACTGCATGTGCAGTATGAACAGTAGGACAGTCGTATGTATGTATGTACAGTGGACTGAAAAAATGAAAAATGTGCGGACGGTGAATTCCAACGGTCCAAAGTTCCAGCCGACGACATCTATCAACATTACAAATCACACAGCACACAGACCGACGACCGACGAAAAAAGAGGTGGTGGTATTTGCGGCCCGTCCTCCTAATAATATGATCATGATGAAAGAGAGACATGAATATAAATAAGACAGACGCATATTTGTTCAAAAGGGAGAAGGTTTTAAGTTATAGTTCAAAACTACTTCTATTGCAATACGCAATATTTCCTACCTATTGTATTCTACTACTTTATATCTTTTATTTATGCAAACGTATTTCTCCACCCTCCCGTATGTTTCCAAAGGAAATCATTCAACACAACAGAAGCATGAATCTCTGGTGGTGTTAGTGGAATGCTTGACTGATGTTCATCATCTCGATCGTCATGATCATCCAATTGTATTTCTTCCCACATTTCAGGTTCCTCCCTGGCCATTTTTCTCGCATCTTGAAGCGTCATACGTTCCTCCTCCAGCTGGAAACATTGCAAAACAGATCTCTCTTTTTTAGGTGATGAATTTCTAATAGTTGTACTTTTGTCATCTTGTCGAGATTCAGCGAGTAAATTATTCAATAGAGAAAAAACCGCACTTTGAACCAATTCCATCTTTTCATTCCTTTGGCTAATACTAGCATTGTCTACTAGTAGTCCAGTATCAACCATGGGTAGACCTAAAACAATGGCACCAATATCCATATAACCTGATCGATCCATCAACTCTTGCATCGTCTTGGGAAATCCTTTGCAGGAAGCTAATGGTAATGTTTCATTTCGGTTGTTCAGATTGTTCATACTACCAAGAAGTAGATTATCACTTGTTGTGCCGACATAAAATGATGAAATATCAACATCGTGGTCTTCTCCTACTTCTTGATCATACATTGTCTGATGTTGTCGTTGTCGAATGGGAATAGCATAGGCAAGATACGGATCACTGACTGCCATGCCCAACCAGTATTTTTCATAATGAATCCCATTGTTGTTTTTGTTGGTGGATCTCCTTGTTTCCAGTTCACAATGTTCTTCTGGAGATGGAAAAGGAGCGGGGACAGGACAAAGGCACAGGATCCGTTTCATGGGAGGGATCCTAGCCAACATTTTTTGACTGGCACAGATGTTTTTGTTTGACTTGTTTGTAGTATTTTGCAATGTCCACAAAGAGGAAGCTGTTTGATATTGACATGGCAATTGTTCTTGTGTTGCTAAAATCCTTGGTCGTCTTGGTGCTTGTACTACCAGTAGACGTCGTGGTGGCGGGCAGCACATTGTGAAAACACTACCGGTACTACAAGGAGAAGAAGAAGAAGATATCAGTGCTGCTGCTGTCCGTCTCGCTCTTCCTCTCGTCGTTGGGGTGAAAGTGGTGGCTAGACGATGACTAAGTGAACTCATAGAGTGCTTGAACGATATTCGTAATTTGTCTGTTTTGCTAGCTGTTTGACCTTTTGCTTTTGTTTCGCAGCATTATTTTGTATTTTCACAATATTTTATTGATCACTTACTTATATTATTACACTTGTTTCGTTGACTTTGGGAGATTGTACACCCCCCCAAGAATGGGGTCAAACGTGGAACACTTCAATGACCTTTGAAAAACACTGTACGGTATTCGCCATGACCCTTGACCGTGCAATACAGTAGGCTATTTGCTGTTCTTTTGTCGGTATCTCTTTGGTGTGTCACTTGGATATCTTTTTTTTTATGTTTTCCTTTTTTTCGTGGTGGTGGTCACTCACTCCTCACGACGAAGAAAAACAATAAGAGCAAGAAGAAGCAACAACCAGCAAATATTGTTGTGACGAGTGAGTGGTACTTGTACCCGGTAATCAAGACAAGAAGGACGTCCAGCATCGCCCAGCGGCAGGAGTAGAACAAGATTTACGCCATGTCATCAAGTGGTAGTAACCTCCCACTATTTGAACGTTGCGGCGTCTCTGCATCCTTTCTAAAAATGTTCACGGATCAACATCTACCTTCAAACTGTGAATGGACGACAACAGAAGTTTGCCAAAAAGTAATAATGCCTTTAACAAACGTCGAAAAAAGTTCTTATTTGGATCTCATTCGTGACGAAATTGATGAGCAAGGCAAACCTTATGTTGCACCTGCCACTGTCTTTATCTCTCATGCATGGAAGTATAAAATTGCAGAGCCCTTGGATGTGATGCTGGAACACGGTGAGAAAAACCCAGATGCATATTTCTGGTTTGACCTCTTCACCAACAATCAGCATCGTGCCTCACAACTTCCACAGGAATGGTGGAAGACGACATTCCGTACTGCCATTGGAGATATTGGCGCAGTGACTCTTGTGATGTCACCCTGGAATGATCCCATCCCGATTACTAGAGCATGGTGTTTGTGGGAAATTTTGTCGGCGCTAGACCAACCACATGTGAAGTTTCGCATTCGATTTCCTCGGTCTATGCGCACAGTGTTCTTTGAGAGTATCGTGCAGAATCCTGATCATGTGTTGAGTGCATTGTCCAATATTCAAGCAGAAAAGGCAGAGGCATTCCTCAAGGATGATTTGGATATGATTTTTGAGGCAATAAGGTCCACTGTTGGATTTCGACAAATGAATACTCGTGTCAATGAGCAATTGAGAGAATGGTATGTGAAAACAGCAGTGGAAATTGCCGATGAAGAAGTAATGTTAATCGCCAACAGCAGTGAAGATGATACTATGGATCAAAAAATCAAAGTTGCCAGGATGCAGCATCAAGTCGGTTCACTCTTGGCTGATTTTGGTGATCATGACGGGGCCATTAATCATTTTCAGAAAGCTCTTGTCATGAACCGTGCAACAGTTGGAGAAGACCATCCCAACACAGCACATGCTTACAATCGTCTTGGATTGTTGTATGACTTGAAGGCCGACTTTGATAAGGCCTTGGATCATTTGCAACGAGGTCTTGCATGCCAGGTGAAAATACTTGGTACGGATCACACTGACACTGCAACAACGTACAATAATTTGGGACTGGTGTACAATCACAAAGGTGATCAGGAACAGGCGCTCGAAACCTACTATAAAGCACTGGCTATTGTAGAGAAGAAATTTGGACAAGATCACTTGGAAACTGCACCAATACACAGCAATATTGGAAGTATATATGATAGCAGAGGTCAGCTGGATGATGCAATGATATGCTACTCACGCACACTCAAGATTGTGGAGAAGGCTCTGGGTGAGAACCACCCCGAGGTCGCAACACCGTGCAATCTTGTTGGTTTGATCTATCAAAAGAAAGGAGAGTTGACCAAGGCAATGGAGTATTTTCAGCGTTGTATAATCATCCTGGAGAAAACTGTTGGTGAAAATCATCCACAAACAGCCATGTGCCTTGGCAATCTTGGTCTGCTGTATCAAAATCAGGGGGATGTTGAAAGCGCCTTGCAGTATTCTTTACGTGCTCTTAAAATTGAAGAACATATTCTTGGATCTCAGCATCCATCCACAGCAACTTCGTATAACAATCTTGGACTTTTATACAGGCAGAAAGGGGAGATTGTTAAAGCTTTGGAATACTACAATCATGCCCTGGAGATACGCCGCAAAGTACTTGGAGAGGATTCTGCTGCAATGGCCAATTCCTACAACAACATTGGTGCTGCTCATCAAAGTGCGGGTGCCTTGGATCTTGCCATATATAACTTTGAGCGTGGATTGACCATTCAAGAAAAACTTCTTGGATTGAACCATGTTGATGTTGCAACATCCTACAATAATATTGGAACCTTGCATCAAACCCAAAGTAATCTTGACAGTGCTCTTGAATATTTTCAAAAGGCACTCAATATTTGGGAAAAAGTGCTAGGCAAAGGCCATCTGGAAACAGCCATGGCGTACAACAATATGGGAATGATTTACTACAGGAAAGGTGACGTAGAGCATGCCTTGGAATGTTTGCGACAATTTTCAGAAATACTCGAAAAGCATTTTGGTCCACAACATCCACAAGTAATTGCCACAAAGCAAGGCATTGAGAAGCTTCAGGAAGAACAGCAAGCACTGATACGTGAGAGGCAGGCAAATCAAACACAGCACAATGATACAAGAGAATTATTGGACAAAGAACCTTTACGAGAAAGGCAGGGGCAAGAACGTGTGGACTTCATGCCCGCCAACACAGCAAACACAGATGAAGAACCACATGGGGGTGCCAGCAATGCTAGTAATGATTGCAATTTGGTCAGAACGGATATAAGTAGTACTGCAAAACAAAGACAAGGTGCTAGCAGAGAAAAGGATGGCGAGAATATATGCTGCCGATTGATGTAATTTTGACACTACCACACCAGAACAAGTAGGTACAATGGACAGGTCTTCCTTTCTATTATGCAATGATCATCATACAACAAGTTTATGGGATTTTGTTTTCCATGTAAATACCTCGCGCAGCACTGAACTGCAATGGATCAAAAGTCTCTGATCGAACAGTACCGTAGACAAACCATTGTGGATATTTACCCCAGGACGAGAATTGACGCTTCTTGATAGCAGCTCTGGTGGAATTATCCTCTACGACATAAGGGGCGTGCAATTGTCTATGATAAGAGTATTTAATCTGCCAAACTTTGTCATATTCCTCATCTCCAAATGACATGGGACATCCTTGGTCGGGTCCACAACCCATACCATGAGAAAAATGTGGAATATCATGATGCTTCCAACTCAACACCGCAAGTTTTCCACACATTGCACTGGTACGTAGGAGGGAGTACAAATATTCCATCAATTGCTTCTTTTCCGGAAATCCGTAGGAAACATCAATCGTCATGTTGAATTTATCCGCAAGTGGTTGGACAGTTTCAATCTCTCGCCAGTTTTGGACAACGGGGTTGTGTCGCTCTCCCGCTGACATGGCAAATATGTAAGATGGTGCAGGCCATTTACCGTCATTTCCAAAAAGAGTTGCAAGGTATTGAGAACGTTGGTATCCCATGTAACCACAATGCTCTCTTGCCACACCACCCTCACAATGTCGAAGTAACATCAAAGTGGTCTCACAATTTTCAGGAGGAGGGTGAGGTGGAAGAGTCACATTAGTATTACTACTACTAGTAGTAGTAGTGGTTGGTTCTTCCTCTCTTCTCTCTTTGGTGGCGAGGACAGTAGTACTGCTATCTGTATCACTTTGGTTCATGCCATTCGCATAATGTTTTGTTGTTGTGTCCATGTCCGCACCATCATGGTCATTCTTGCTGTTGTAGTATAGTTCTTCACATTGAAGTGAAGGTTCAAGAAGGTATATTCGGAACGATTCTGATGCAAACTGTTGAGCATTGTTTATCTTGGCTTGTGATGATCTTTTTTGTTCCTGTTTCAGCAGCAAGGACAAAGAAGAGGAGTATCGGACCGACGACGAAGACGATGCATAGAATAGATATACGGTGACAAAATGAGAAATGAAAGCAGAGACAAACGCAACGCCGCACGTAGTAGCAAAAAGAAGGGAACCCATTTTTACAGATGGAGATGATCGATTGTGTTCTTGCAACAGCCATGATGATGAAGAAGAAGAAGAGGCAGATGGTTCTTCATGACTGACATTGTGATTTTGTCTACTACGAATTAACAAAGGTGTTTGTTCTTCAAGACCAGTATTGGCAGAGGAGTGAGGATAGTCCAATGAACCTCTTCTTCTTCTACTACTACTACTACTATTACTACTTGACGCGGCTCTGCTGGAAGAAACTTCTTTTTGTTTCTCCAAAACCTTCCTCATGATGAGTAAGTATTGTATTGGCGTCAGTACTACCTTGAATAGGTATTTTTTGTCGCAAGTTTCAATGAATGTAGTTAGCGTAGTAGTTTGTATGTTACGACTAACTTCTTTCTCTTGTTTGACAAAAAAAATAGAAACACATCAAGAGAGGGACCTACAGTTCTCGTGTTGGATAGACAATGTCAACATTTATGCCTCTCCACCATTGCAACCTACCTATCCTACTCTCTTTCTTTCTCTCTCTATCTCTCTCTCACGACAAAGAGGAGAGACCTACCAAAAGAGTGCTGTAAGAAAGCGAATCATCCGTCCGTCATAAAATAATGCGAATTCCTTTACACTCTTGTTTTACTACTACCAACTGCTTACTTGGAAAAGAAAGGAAACATGTTTGGTTGGTTGTCACTCTCCCATCATCTCCTTCATTCGTAAACAACAACACACACACATCCACATCCACCCGGGGCTCAAGGCAACTTAACTACCAAGAACTCTTTTTTCAAAATAGTCCACAAGAACTCTTTTTGCTCCAAAGACTAGCTAGCTAGTAGCAGTGAAATGTCAAAGGCACCACCATAATATCACTCATCACTATCTCATCTCCCATCAATCATGACGGCCGGCCCGGCAAACTCTAGAGAGAGTAGATGTAGTACAGTACGTACTGTAGAATGTTTATTACAGCCCCGCCTTGTACTACTTGTACCGATACTCTACACATACAGGCATTGCTCGTCTAATCGTTGGTTTGCACGTGGCATTATACCCCAACATACCGGTACTGTATTTTTATATATATATATGTCAGTACGATTTTGGTCAGTAGCCGATAGTATACTATCGTATTACGAAAGTAAACAATAGGACGATAGTATTATCGTATTACGATAGTAAACAATAGGATCTGTGTAAAATAACCAAATTATTGACCAAAT
>JAAMXU010002835.1:0-31360 GCA_019693545.1 Chaetoceros muelleri
AAGACAGCAGCGGGGGAAGGAGAAGACAAGGGTCTTTTGGAGGAGGAGGAGGAGGAGGAGGAGGAGGAGGAGATGCTACTTTGGTGTGGAATAGACGGCGAATGATTTGTGTCCTGCTCATGTAAGCTACTGCTGCTGGAAGACAGGGGAGTTTGTGTTGGTCGACTACTACCGCTTCGACGAAATGAGGAACTCATATTGAGTGTGTGTGTTATTTAGTTTTGGTATTGTATACTAGAGAAACGAACGAGGATGTGTACGTTTGTTTTCACTGAGCTCCATGATGTCTCCTAATTTGTGTTTGTTTGTATTGATGTCTCGCTTTACTGTGAGAGATAAAGAAGTGTTTCTTTTGGTGTATATTTTTGCAGAGCCCTGCTGGCACCGTAAAACCTATCGAGATGGCAAGCAGATTTAAAATGAATGTATGCACGTATTTCTTGTTCCAATCTACTATCTGTTGTCAGAACTGCACCAACGACATCCTCTCCATTATACAAATTACAATACTTGTATAGATCCTTTGCGCTGCATTTCCAGTGACTTTTCAAAATCACCCATGGTATGAAGAATTGTTGCTAGAATGTTAAAAGATGTAAGAGTACTGGGATGATCTTCACCTAAATGTCTTTGTCTAATGGCAAGGCATTTTCGATGCATTTCTAGCGATGATTCCAAATTACCCATTTCTAGTTGTATCGATCCAATGTGACCATAACAATTTGCAATTTCAACATGATCCATCCCAAGAACTTGTTCTCTTACATGGAGACTTTTAAAATGATAGTCAAGAGATGCGTCAAAATCTCCATCTTGTTGTAGAACAAGTGCTATATTTGTGTAAGATGTTGCAGTGTCGGGGTGTGTTTCTCCAAGCAACTCAAGTCGAATGAAGAGGCATTTTTGATGCATATCCAGTGATTTTTCCAAATCTCCCATTTCGTCGTATAATCTTGCAATGCAATCGTACGAATGAGCAGTTTGTAAATGATGCTTGCCAAATATCTTTTCTTTCACGGCGAGACTGTTTACATGCATTTCAAGTGCTTCATCGAGATCCTCCCCAATCTCTGTGAGCAAGGATGCAATATCATGATAAGAATCTGCTACTTTGATATGATCCTTGCCAATTACATATTCTAAAACTTCCAGACAGTTGTAATGCATCTCAAGAGATGCTTCCAAGTCACCCTTTTCCTCTAGAATGGATGCGATATTTCGATAAGATGTAGCAGTATCAATATGCTTTTTGCCCCATACCTTTTCCCTCGTGGCTAGACTAATGTAGTACATGTCGAGAGCGTCTTCCAGTTCTCCTTTTTCCTCAAGGACGGATCCAATGTTGTTGTAAGATGTAGCTGTATCTACATGATTCCTTCCAAGAACCTTTTCCCTCACAGCTAGACATTTTTTATGCAGTTTGAGTGCTTTGTTTAAGTGACCTTGTTCCTCGAGGACGGATGCCATATTGCTATAGGCTGTGGCTGTAGCAGGATGTTCTTCCCCTAGTTTCTGTAAGCGAATGGCAAGACACTTTTGATGCATTTCAAGGGCACCGTCTAAATTTCCTTCCTGCTCCAATGTCAGTGCAGTTCTTTCATAAGAATCTGCGGCAAGGGTCGTATCCTCCTCTTCATTGGTGCTACTACTAGTACTACGTGTACTACTTGCACCACTGATGCTGCTGCTGCTGCTGCTGCCAGTGCTGGTGGCGGAAGTGCCCCCCTGGGTAATACTACTACTGCTACTAGTTATAGAGGAGTCGATGGGGAAACACTTGTCAATGTTTTGGTCCTTGTGATTCATTTGTCAAAAAGTTCAACGTTGCTTGTTGTTTTCGTGCTTCTTCACGTGTTTGTTTGTGTAATTGACCAAGGAACTAGCTAGTTATCTAGCAACAAGAGGTAACTAACTAACTAAGAATTAACAAGAAAGTAGAAACCCAAACCTACTATACACTGTATTGGATCTTTTTTGATTTTGTACAGAGTGTATGGTACGAATACTGTCAATTTCTCTATGTTGTCATGATTGAATAATTCGGTTCATGCATCAATCGAAAGTGGAGTTAATTATGGCATAAATAATTCAACCCACTATTCCGTACAGAAGATCTACATACGGATAGTAGTGACCGACATCGGTCAGACGCGGCAGATTGACAAATGGCAGATGTTTTTCTTTGCAATCGATGTTACAAAAATAAAAAAATAAATCAGTAAAAAAGGTATATAAAAATAAAAAAGAAAGTTGAATTCCATTCCATCATTCATGTTGAAAGCTTCAACTAAACATAATCATATAAGCAGATGCATGTCCATGCATTAAAATATTATTAGTATTTAATAGGTCTCACAATCTCTTCACCCGCTTTTATATCTTTGGTAGCAACAATAAAAACATCAAATGCCATCATATGGCGATCATAAACAGGGGACCAAACAGGTATTTTTCCGCTTGGGTGCTCGGGTATCCAACGGCCGATATTGACTTCTTCGGTATCTTGAGATTTACGAATAAATGTGGATCCCCCAACTTCAACGTAGTTTAACCTTGTGCCCGTGGACAAGGAAGAGTGACCATGTCTATCGATGAAGTCCAGGAAGTTCTTAATAACAGTAACTTCTCCGGTCTCCTTGACAGCTGTGTTATCCTTCAATCCTTTAATAACATCATCACTTAAAACAACAGATGCAGCAACGTCACTGGGCATAATGTAGGATCCCTTGGGAATATCAACTTTTGCATAAACAGATTTCATCTCTTTTCCATTGATAATTTCCGTCTTTACTTCAAAACTTCCTTCTTCCTCTTCATCACCCATCTCAAAAAGTTCTTTCGACAAATCAAGTCCACGATAGGAACATTCAAATGGTTGGGGTTCTCTACGACAATAAACAGTTTCCCATGCACGAGGAGTGAACTGGTAGGAATGCTGAGTGGCACCATCGAAATGAATGAGAGCAGGCTTGTTACTCTTTGTCCTTTTGATTCTATCGTAGATTTCATCGTCCACTGCTACGGGTTCTGCATACCACCTACTCTTGCATGTCGCATCCTTGCACACTGTCAAAAAGGCATGTGGCTCTTCAAATCCACAATGGGCCTCTTCGTATACAGTCATTGCGGCAGTGGAAGGATGACTTTCCACCAAGTTGAAAAACTTTTCACGAGGAGCATAAACGCCAATATCTGCCTTGGGATCATGAATGGTATGATGATTTCCAACATGAAGAGAAAATACACCATCTGGACTCAAGGATGCATAGAGAGCGTCCAAGAATTCAATATCTCTATACATTTCGGATCCCTCCTTTGGATCAAACGCATCTAAAATAATCACATCAAAACTAGAAACGGGTTTTTCCTTTGTGGCATGTTTTCCATAGTGATCTTTGAACCATTGAGTGGCATCCTCAAGAATCAGTGTTGTCCGACTATCATCCAAACAATTATCCGCCACTCCCAGGATATCCGAGCAATCATTCATATAGGGCAAGTGTTCCCGTGCAATGTCCACCAGCATTTCATCCACTTCAATCATAATCACAGATTCCACAGTATTGTGCTTGAGTATTTCACGAACGGTCGCTCCTTCTCCTCCTCCAATCACTGCCACATGTTTTGGACTTGGATGAGCAAACATGGCAGGATGCACCAGTGTTTCATGGAATTCTCGTTCACTGTCCCTGGTACTCTGTACAACAAAAAAGGAAAACGTTGAGTAGAGGTTACACGCACGCACACACACACACACATGACAAAGACATTCCTCACACAAGTCACCATGTTTCTTTTTCATATACAAACTCGTCACGTACCTGAATCACCCCATCCAAAAACAACAAACGATCTGGAGCGACAATTTCCGATGTAAACCATCTAGGATCTCCCTCTGTCAAATTATACCGAATGGCATCATCATAAGAAGGCGTAGCTTCCTTACTCAAAAACTCCCAAATATCAATCCTTTGATGAGGACTATTGATGGATACAATCTGTTTCTTGGTTCCAAACAAGAGAGGAGAAATAACCCAAACTGCAAGATCCGAACTATTGTCCAAGTAAGAATTGGACTTGTCCTTTTTATTACGGAATCCTCGAAGTTCGTGAGACCATCTCGAAATGATTTCTTCTTTTTCCGTAGTAGTAGTAGTAGTAGTAGTAGAGTTTGCTTTGTTGCGTGGAATGCCAAAGAGCCTTTCAAGCTCCGGTACCACGGGCAAAAGAGGCTTGGGTCCACATGTGAACAAATCCAAAGTGATGACTCCCTCTTCTGGCCACTGTGGTGGTTGTTGTTTTTTTATGTTTCAAAATGATTAAATTCAAATGAGCATTTGTGCAGAGTGTGTGTACTACTGTATATATTATAATAATATATATTCTCACAAAACAACGTACGTACCGTATGAAAACTAATATGACTTTCCAACAAAACACCTACACAACTAACACCCGCAGGCAACAAAGAATGACAATGATAACTCAAGAGAGTCAGTCCTGCAGTCTTGATACATTGCACCATGGCATCCGCCAACCTCTGCTCACTATTTAAAAATTCTGCTTCTACATTCATGAGATCCACCAAGAGATGCTGTCCAGCTGGCAAATGCTCTTGTTGTTCTTGCTGTTTTTCTTGTAGAGACATGATGGAATCATTATCCTGTCCCTGATGAACAATGCTCCTCCCATCCGAATCAACCTCATATTGAAAAGCACCCGAACCGTCCCCAAAGTCTTCCAATACAGGTTGCTGAAAGTTCACATGACGCTCATTTAACTCCGGAATCCTTTCACCGATTTCAGAAGAGTGTTTCGTCCTTGATCTCTTGGCGTTTTTGACTTTGATTTCCTTCTCCAGAGCACTGTTCGCAATGGCAGAAGATAAAGCACCCAGTGGGATGGCATCCGTAGGGGGTGAGGGACCAAGTAGAACCCCCATGAGAAAGGATATTCCCATGGCTGTGGTTATAATTAGTAAAAAGATTCGAATATCGACAGGCTGTGTCTTTTTGACCTCTTTTACCGCGGATGCTGCTGCTGCTGCACCTGATGATGATGATGATGATGACGGACTCATGATGAATGACTTTGGGAGAAGCGGTTTATGATGGTTATTTATTGTCGAGTGCGTGTGATGCTAACCCGGCCAACCAACCTGACTGACACTACTGACTGAGTTTCTCTACCTCTAGAGTACTGTACTACTAGCTAGAAAAAGAACAATGCAGTACTGTTGTATTTTTAATGTTCGGATGATATATATTTGTCAAGGAATCAAAATGAAAAAACACATATGCCACTGTTGTAAAACCGTTCGTTCAATATTAAATTAATAGAGATAGTTCACCAAAACACTTTACGGTTCTCACTTCGTACCCGACACAATGCGACCAGAGGGGGATAAACATGTCATTTCTGATTTATTTTTTTGTACTCTATTTGCTTGGCCGCAATGCAGTGCGGTACGGTCTTTGCATATCTGACTACAGTACAACGGATGAGGAGGAGATAAATGAGTCCTTAAATAAAAAACGACTGGCGCACGATGTTCAGTCTTGCGACGACCGGTTGTGATCATTGCGCAATGCCTCTATCTGTACCTCTCTGTACTCTGTACCGTCTACCGCCTTCCTCCATGCATCTAATTTAGCAGTTGCTTTGGATGGGGGGCTGTACCAGTGCATCACCATCATCATCTGACTGTGTACACTTACTTGGTACAAAACTTACAGTAGTGTAGTAATAAAGTGGCAAAGAGAAAAAAATCAAACTTCAAAATATATATATGTACAGTACGTTACATCTTTTCTGTCTTTCTTTCAAAAACATTACTTTTTATATATTGAAAATGAATCAAGGAAGGATGGATGTTTGATATTTTTTATCTATCTAAGAATTCTGATAATGAGCCATCATTTCAAACCATTGTTTCAGTGCATCTCCTAGAACTTCTGGAAGTGTATGCATATCTTGCAATATCATATAGTAGGGAAAGGGATAATCGTCAATGAAATGTTTCACTTTTGGTTTGCCGTTCTCAAAAGAAACTTCCTTCATGTTTACAATGCTATCCTTGTTGAGTTTTTGAGTCCCTTGATTTGTGGAATCGCCTTCGACTACAACCATGATGAGGAGAATATTCTTCTCTGTCATTTCTCGAACCATGCGTCGAAGTTGTTCTCTACTATCACGTTCAATACGACCATCACTGATGATAAAGACTAACTGCATAGAAGACGAACTGTTGGTCTGAGCTTCAAGAGCTGCAAGAGCACTTTCTACACACAAGGCTGTTCTGGTGCGTTTGTCTTGAAACGTAAAGTTGCTAACGAGATCGACTCCACTGGAAGATGTAAAAGGTGCACTGAACGGGTGAAGAAGTTTCATTTCTTCACCGAAACTTGCAATGCCGAGTTCTCCAATCTCAAGTTGGCTCATGCCGTTTGCAAGAGTGGCCATGGCTGCCAGGGCCATGTCACCTGCACCGTTTTTCATACTTTCAGAATTATCTACAGCCAGCAAGACTCTATAATCACGTTTTCCGGGTTTGGTTCTTCGGAGCCAAATCTTGTCTTTTCGGTAGCCACTTGCAATGTAGCCAATGACTCTCTTCATGTTGATTCTTTTTCCTGTCCGATAGTCACCCCGAAGTTTGGAAGCGACGAGTGGTTCCATTACAAGACGGAGCTTTTCGCAGAGACGGCGTGATAAGCTCATTGTTTCAGCTTGAAGATTGGTCCACTTTTGTCTTGCTTGTTCGTATTGTTCGAGAGTGATTGCTCCACCTTGGATTTCTTCTTCTTCTAGTGCCAATGTTTGTTGGAAATCATCTCCTTGGTTTCTTGTTCCATCGCCGCCATCGCGTACTTTGAGTTGATCTAGATCTGTAATGACTTTGCTTTCAAGATTGGTGGTATCTGTGTCATTGTCATCTTGATCAGATTGGATGGAATCATCTTCCATTTCGACATTGTTCTCCTCGCTGTCTTTGCTTTCATCGTCGTTGTTGTCCTCATTGACATTGGAAGAAAGGTGGTGATCTTGTTCTTTTTCCCCATCTGTCTTTTTCGAAAATGACTTTTCATCCCTCTTCCTTTGGGTGGTGGTGGTGGTGTCCATTGTTTCAGGATCCTGTTTGGCATTCTTTTTTGTTTCTTGATGATTAGATTTGGCCTCTTCTTCCTGTTCTTGATTCAAGGTTGTAGCCTCCTCTTCCATTACTTTTCCAAGAACTTGTGTGGACAAATCTTCTTCTTGGGACGTAAACTCAAAGTCACCCTCCGCATTTGTGTTGTCATTGTCATTCTTGGAGGAACTATCTCCCTTCTCTTCTTGCTCGGGGGGACTACTATCGTCAGTGGCATCTTCAATCACATTGAGTTTTCTGTGCCAAAATCTTTCAGCGTCTCCTGGATCTCGGAAAGGATTGGGAATGTCCATGGAAGCAGAGTTTGATTCACTTCCAGCGCCCTGGTCTCCTTTTTGGATGTCACCGGATGAGGTACCACTTTGTCCAGAACCTGACTTTTGGAAGTCATCGTCGTCTGCCTCGCCATCTCCTTGGTGATGATCTTCTTGGTCGTCCTTGTCATTGCCTTCGCCGTCTTGAGGATTTTCGTCCTGTTCCTGTTGGACAGAATCAGGACCGTTGGAGGCTGCAACACCATGAGCGTCTTGATACCTTTCTTTGGATGGATTCAAAACATTTTCGTCTTCGTCTGGTTTATCCTCCTCCATTTCGTTATCATTTTCTTCACCATCTGCATTGAACTGATTATCTTCACCACGTGTTTGATGAGCATTTTCGACGTTGTCTTTCTCATTTCCTTCTGAATTGTCGTCCGATTCTTCATCGCTGTTGACGTCCATGGCTTCGTGTTCTCCTTGGTTCATGCCTTCTCCTTCCTCGGGTTCCTCCGTGTCTTGATCTTCGTTTGGTTGAGATCCGTCGTGATTGTCACCAGGTTCTTCTGCATTCTCATCATTGTCAAGGTTCATGTCCTCGTTGAGATCTACATCGCCCTCATCCTCCTCGGCGTCCTCCGTGTTGTTTTGTCCTTGATCGTCATGATTCACGTCAATCCCTTGATGTTTATCTTCATAATTATCCTCGTAATCATTATTTATAGGGTCATCCTCAAGACGCTCGTCAACATCATTTTCAAGGCCGTCGTGTTTGTCTTGACCTTGGGGGCTATCGTCCTCCTTTTTGTTATCTTGAGACTTTTCTCCGTCCAAGTCTTCTTTTCCTTCGTCCTTGGAATCTTTTTCGTCATCTTCTTTCGTTCTCATTTCATCCTTCAACGCTTCTCCAGATACTTTACTATCTTTTTCAAATTTCTCTTCCTCCCCATTCTGATCTCCATCTTCATCCTCATCATCCTCCCACATCTTTTCGTCGACAACCTGTTCATTAGGATCTCTTCCGTCTCCCATTTCTCGGTCGAGTTCCTCTTCTTCATCATCATTGTTGGTGTTATCATCCAATTCCTTTTTATCTGGTACATCGAACATTTCTCCATCAAACTCGTTTTCCATCTCCATCCCTGTCTCAGCCTCATTCTCATCCAGCTGCTTTTGGTCCTTGTTATTCTCATTTTTCTCGTCACCCTTTAATCCAAGGAGCTGCTCTTCATTTTCTATCTGGTCCGTGACATCATTCTTCCCTTCCCCTTCTCCCATGCCTGTACCTTCAACATCGTCTTCAAACTTCATAGTGCCTTCTCCGCCACCTCCACTGGCATCGCCGCTCTCTTCAACTTCGTCCGCGCAGTAACCCTTCGCAACAAGCACTCGGAATAGCCTCAACTTGATGTATTCAAACTTTGCTGTATTACGGTAGAAATTCAAGGTATGACATAGTCTTTCCTGGCATTTGTCTACAACTTTCAAAACTAAAACAGATGCATCTGCGCAAATACTGCCCAGGTAACATCCGTTGACATTTGTTTCTCTTGTCAGTCCATCAATCAAATCTTGAAGTAGAGATGAGAAGCCTTCTATGTTTAGACTATCCCATTCAATGAGAATCTTTCCGTGAATGTCCCACAGTGAATGTGAAGCGTTTTTATCATCAGTATCATTACTATTTTCTGAGAAACCAATACTTCCATCATTTAGTGTTTGAGCAGCTACCAGCGATGATGCAACTAAGTCCGACAGTGTTTTTGTGAATCCAGATAATTCCAATGATAACGATTGTTTTCGTTCAGAGGAAGATTGGCTTTGTTCACAGTTTTCCTCTTCTTTTAAGCAACGATGAAGCATATCAAGACATGGGTCGAAAATATGCTGAGGGAAGCACGTGGTATTTTCGTTACGTATTTTGCATTCTTTCAAGTTGTCAATATTTCTTCGAATAGCATCTTTCGCCTTACCAACATTCATCAATGTATGCTTAGTTATCAAAGTTTTACGAATGTATGGGTCGTATGCATTATTAAGAGATATGAAACAACTGTCAACAATAGAAACGAGGTCTATCGAGTGGCCATGGTTATCCTCGACAAGAGATGAAATGGTTTTCATCATCAAAGACGTTTGACGTATTGTTTCAAGAGTGATGCTGTAACGACGGTCAAAGTTCTCGGCTGATCGTATAAGGTTCATTTGATCATGTGGCAAGGTTTCTTGTAGTTCATCGAAAACTTTCAAAAGTTCAAAAATGTTTTTCATATCTTCTATTGCCTTTGTTATGATAGCTCTTTGTTGACATAGCATCAAAAGCCCATTTTCACTGAATCCGATCATAATGTCCATCTCGCGTTTACCCATGTAAGGACTACCCAGCATATGAACTTCAGAACGAAGCCTTGAGAGTTCCACGGTGCATCGTTGGAAATATGTTTCAGCATTTTTTAGAGTTTTATAATTATGCTCCTCCAAATCATTCATTGAAGGATTCTGAATACGAAATATTTCCTGCATTTCTTGTATTTCTTTGGGTACATTCCATTTCATACTTGAGTAACCTTGTTGCTTGAGGACTTTGAACAGATCAATGAGAGCTCGCTCCTTCATGGCTTTTGTTCCTTTTTGACGAAGAGTATCAATTCTTTCAAATATAGAATTGCAAATGTCAGCTACTATCGTTGATCCAATAGAAGGAGAAGATATAGCAGTTGATGAAAACAATTTTTCCATTTTCTTGGCATACTTTGGAATGCCAAGAACGTACTTAGATTTGTCGAAACTATTTGAAGTTGCGACCCAATTTCTTTTCGGATCACGCAAGGAAGTTAAATTATGATCCAGAACTAATCCTGAAGGACATTCCTTTGTATCAGGAATGAAGTCCGGGAAGATTAACATATTCGGAGGGATTTCAGACGTAGGTTGTGTAGATATTCCAGGTCCTACTTCACTATTTGTTCTGATACCATTTAGAAAATGTTCTTCAAGTATCTTCATGACAGGTGTATCTAGCACTTCTTCATAATCGTGAATAATCATCATAAGTTTTCTATGACTCTTTTCCGTGGATTCGGCCAGTGCATAATACGATTGCTCATCCCATTTTGCCAACTTGACTTCATCTTTTAGTTTCTTCTCCAGAGGTTTTCGAAGATCCAATTTGACTTTCTCCACCACAGAAGAAAATTGCATGTAATGCCGGACTAAAGATTCTAGAATTATAGCCTTTGTACGCTTGTGGATGTTCCTTTCATCATTGACGTCGCATTCAGCGCGAAGATGCTCAGAGAAAGCTTTAATTATTTGTAGTCTTTCATGGAACTGACCGATCCCCGATGTAAGGACAAACGTGTCCAGTAATTTCAGAATCTGTTGCACAGACTCTTTATACTGACGTTCGATCCTGCAAGTGACCAAATTTTTTAGCTTTTTCGCCTGACCGACCAAGATCCATGATGGAATGCAAACCTTCTTACGGGGATGGTCCTCGATTCTTGGATTGGTCGGGTCAGAAAGAACAAGATTGTATAGACGAATCCAGTGTTTTTTGGCCTGGAGAATATGTTTCTGATCTCGAACATTCAACAAACTAGACCAACTTTGGAGTTCGAGCTTCCTCCACTGAGCAACAAGACGGCTTATGTTCTCAAGGGGTTCACCCAATGAGACTTTTTTACTCGCATGCTGTTCCCAGTCCTGAGATTTTCTCAAAATCACCTCGAGACCGGTTAGCATTTTACCAAGTGAAGTGTTTCTCAAATCCAGTCGACGCATTCTTTCAGCTACAAGTCCTATCGATACCAATAAAGAATTTTCAGGAAATGCCCTAATGAGCTGTGAAACTCTGATTGATAACTTTTCCAGTGGAAAAGCAGCCTTTGCAACTTCTGCGGAATTTGGGTCCTTATGAAAATCCACTTCATTTAAAAAGGAAGGTTTCGTGTATGAGTAAAAATTGATAGAGCGTCCGGAATCGGTTTTGGCATTAATTCCTAATGCATAGCAATGAGCACTTAATCTTTCTGCTTCAGATATGACAGAGAATTCACTTTGAAGAATATTATTAAGTTGTGCGGCGGCAGCGTATGTTGAAACAAAAGCTTTGATGCGTAGACCGTCACTGAAGGTACTTCCTCCTCCAGAGAATATTTCTCTATGAATATCACACATAAACACGAGATGATCTTCTGTTATGGAAAAATCATTGCTATCTTCTGGGTCGGACTTGAGTAAGTGATTCCAACCATGGTCCCCATTTGCTGTTGATTCAAGGTCCTCAAACATTCTGTGGAATTCACTTGCGTGATCGGGAAATTGTTCACTGTCTTCTATCGTACTTGGATCGGAGTCCGATGAGTTGTTTAGAATAGATCTGTCAGAATTCCATGCATCTACAAAGGCTTCGAAAATGCTTGACGTAATCCTCATAAATTTGATATCTGTTAGACCTCTCCTTTCTCTTAATATGCACGTATTGGCTAAGTTTGACAATAGAATCGATAACTGAGTACTTTTGCCCATCTTAATCAGATCAGAACCTTCTTGAACAGAAGTCGATGCATCATGAAAAGAGACACGTAAATGGTTCAACCATTTTGGATCGCAAGTTAAAGAGGCTTCAACATTTGGATATTTCAAGAGCTGATCCTGAACAAGCAAAAGGGCGGAAGTGGGAGAGTTTTTATTTGCACCTTTGTCGTTTAATAGAGCACGTAATCCTTTTTGGATCATTCCCAAAGCAGCTAAAAACGGCTCTGTTACGTCCTCATAACAGGCATACTTATCTAAAATTCTTTCCGTGAAAGCAACTGCTGAACTTTGCCACGTAATCTCTTTTTGTGCGCAGGGGCTACTGTCTTTGCCTTCCTTCTGCGCGCATATATCATGGAGCAAAAGCAGAATGTTGTCAACGCTGGCGATAGTGTCGGCGAAATGTTTGACTTCTCTAAATAATTCGAAAAAAGGATGTACCGTGGACGGGCGCTCGACCCTTTTTCTTTCCTGGATCGATCTTTTGCGCTGACAGTAATCTAATGTTCTCAAAGTGTCGTTTGCATCAGCAGTATTGGGTTCAAAATTTCCTGTTGATAATCCATATTCCATCCTGATAGCTAAAAGCCTTGAACATAATTCTTGGACATAGCTATCCCATTGTTTCACTTTAGCACCGGGTTTCTTAACTGGATCAAGAGGTGAGCTCGGAATGAGCAGATGAAAACGAAGAATGCCTAAGTAAACTTCTGCCAGCGGAAGATCTTGTCCTATGTTCTCAGAAGAGGAATGTATTGGGCTAAGCCTGCGGTAAACATTTATGAACGGCACAAGAATCTGGGTTGCAAGCCTCAGAAAAGTCTGGTGTTTACACTGTTCAACAATGGGAAGGACATCGATGGGCTCTTTCAAACATGCATTGCAAAAATTTGTAAAAAGATCTTTGCTTTCAAAGAAATCCTGGAGTCCAGCCAACGTATTTTGAGTTAAGAATTTGAGAGCCTGTAATCCCGATGGCTTGTCGGATAAAACAGTGTCCTTGCTAGCCACCAAACGAACAATATCCTTGGCCTGCTTCCACCTCACTTTGTGGTTTTCTAGAGTCAAAAATGGGACATTCCGTGACACTGAGTCTGAAATACGTTTGAAGCCTTGTATTCTAAAAAAGTACTCAGTTGCCACATTTTGTTTTATTCTAGACGTACCAGATAAGCGCAAAATTCCACGTATTGCTTCACCCTTGTGTGAATTGTAATACTTCAACGTATCGCCATCATCTAACTTGGCCCAGAAAGGTCGCAAAGCCAACGTATTGCTTATGGTATTCAAATTATTAAAGCTGTTACACCAATAATGCCTCTGTAAGGTAGATATGAGAGTTGATTGGCAGCATTTAAATAGATGACGGATGGACTCAATGGTTGAGGTAGCAGATTCGATTGCCCAGACCATACTCTGATAAGCTCTTAAATCTGACACTGGCCAAATTGTATAACGAATAACAGTCGAAACATAAGCTTTGATTCTTGGCAACACCATAGCCCTCAAACTAGTAAGGGCTGCCGCCGTTCCATCATTTTCGAAAAGAATTTTTGACAATGTATCAACAATCCACTCTTCATCTTTCACGCAGATAAATTCACTCAGTTGGGTCAACTGGATCTTTCCGAACAATGACAATGTATGCTGGATCATGTACGATGAACTATCATCAATACACGTTTGTTGAAATCGTGTGATTCCATCGGTTAGTAATTCGTTCTCGACGGTTTTTATTCCAGCATCAATAGTACACGAATGCAATTTCAGCTTGAAATTCTCTGTTTCAGAATAAAGCTTATCTGACATCACTTTCAATGCTTTGGTAAGGTCGTAGTCTTTCGTTTCGGTTCTTGTTGCGGCGTTCATTTCGTCTGTAGTAGCCCATTGAGCCATGCAGAGAATGTTAAGTAATTCGATCTTTTGATCAATATCAAAACTTAACACATTTTGGTATCTATCTAGAAGTTTGTCCACAGTTAATTCTGAACTACCTGTGGAGACAATTCTGAGGTATCCAAAATCATCATGATTCAGAAGTGAAAATTTAGCGGCCAAGATTTTAAGGTGGAATAGAGAGAAAGAATCCTCGGCTTTAACCGGTACCAAAGGGTGACCTGTTTTCTTCCAAAATGAATTGCTTAGTCTGAAATCTTCACTTTTACACTGAATAGCTTGGTCTATTGTCTCAACAATTAGACACAAATTACGAGTGGCGCTAGTTATTTCTGCAACTTCAAACGGAAAGGAGCTTCTCAACAAAACATTCAATCTTTTGCTCAGCCAAGACCAATGAACAAGAAAACCTGTTTCATCAAAGCCCAAAAAGGGTGAATTCACAAGAACTCGACTTGCTTTAAGAAATTTCCATAGACGGTCTCTTGAGGTCAATAGGGACCCTAAAGCTTCTAACAGCGGTCCTAAAGTTTGGTCACAAGACAAGGCATCATAGATAGACTCAAGGTAGGAATCCAGTGTCAAGAAGAAAGGATACAACATTGGCGTAACGGGGCAGCTTATTTGAGAGCCATCGACTTTGTTGCACTGATTACAATACGAAAGATCGATGGCATTCAAATCGGACAGTAATAGATCAGTTGCATCTGAGTTCTCTATTTCGTCATATGTTGCTTGTTCCTCGATAATATGTGCTAAGCGATCGATGTAGGCAACTTTGAAGAGGTCGGGATGAACAATAGTTCCCTTTCTTCTTACCAGTTTTGCACCAACCTTTCTTAAAACGTTCCTACTGACAGTAAATCCTTCAAAATATGACACCCTGTAATGTATATCAGATGAAGAAAGACTACTTACAAAATAGGCTGTCAAAAATGATTTTACTTGAGGCAGCCTAGGATCGTGGCGGACAAGAGAATGAGCAAAGACCTCAAACGCCGACTTGTTTCTATCACCTCCACAAAGCCTATTAAACGTTGAAACTCCAAGAGGGAGGAACTCGTAGTCATCATGAATAGATCGAAGAAGACGGGCGTCCTCAAAAATTTTGCCAATGGCGATTGGCTGGCTAATCGCTTTGCGAACACTGAGATTTTCAATCATCTGAAACTGCTTATTGTCTGCGACAAACTGATAAATACTCTGTTCTGTGAATTCCTTCTCGTGAATCTCATAAGCAACCTTTTGCGGAAAAGTCAAGCAGTTGGATGTATGTCTTCCACGTCGCAAAGATGACATCAAGAGTGATCCTAAGTCAACAAGAGTTCTTGTGGGTTGGGATTCTCCAACGGCGCTATCATTCCGCTGAAATTCTTGGCAATGCATATTAATGACGCCGATTGATAATGCTGAAGATCTGACCCCAGCATTCCATAAACAGTCAAGAGCATCTAACGTCTCAGCGCTTGTCGCAAGTGAACTTTCTGGCAGTTGTTTCGGAACCAGTTCACCGATATTTGATGTAGATGGAGCAAGTATGCATACCTCGACACATCTATTCCTCATAGCTCTTGATATTTCCCCAAATGCAGGATTCATGGAGAGAAAGAGGCGGAAGTCAGGGTGTGGTTTAACGATCCTAGGAGTTCCATTACTGTCTCCATCGTTACTTGTACCACATTCTGTTAAAACCAAGTTTCCACCAATTTCCAGGAGGGAATTAAGACGGTCAAGAACCGAAGATGGGCAGAAATTCACATTTTCCAAATGCAGCCAATACCCCTTCTCAAGTGCTTGGACTAATATCCCATCAAACCATCGGAAATATGTGGTATTGATGCTATGTGCTGTCTTCTTACTCAACTTAAAATTCAAAATATCTCTTTTCACTGAAAATAGCAGCAATTCGCATGAAGTTTTGAAAGTAGGCGAGAGTGCTTGGGCTTTTTCCGCGCTAGATACAAACTGCTCAATTCGTCTTATTATATGCCCATCGTTAATGGCCAATGGTGATATAATAACCTGTTTTTGGATGTCATTCATCATTTCATGATAGATTGATGACATTTCACGTAAAATTTCCGTTAGCAACTTGTTGGCGGTTAATATCAAACATGCATGATTGAATATATCCTGCAATGAGTTCATAAGCCTAGATTCGACCTCAGTAGCATCAATTTGTTCGAATGAACCGATGAGTTCATTGACATCTGATGAGGGAGTTAGTGCTATCTCTACCATCTGTCTGTTGCATGATTCAGCCAAATACTTTAGGATAGAACTCTTTCCACAAGAAGGTGAACCTACAAGTAGACATGGCCAAGACATTTCAACACATAATGCCACTGATTCCAGAGCTGACATGATATGGCGCAACTTAACAGGTTCACGTCCGACAAGATCATGGCACGATTTCGGTAAACACTTAAGATTTCTCCTCAATATGGCAAATCCAATGTTCACTGAATCATCTTTGAATTCAACATGAATGCCATCATTGGCACTAAGCTCATCATCGAAATGTGTTTGGTAACACTTCGCAAGCATCATCCTGTCATTTGAACTTCTCAAACGCTGCCAGTATACGATATTGGAAAATTTAGCACATTCAATCTTGCCGGATGACTCGTGGTGATGACTTATTAACTCGCATAATCTAAAAACATCGCGTAAATTGAACTCCCACGGACTACCTAATTGTCCGTATTTGCCATGTTCAATATCATACTGAACTGCATTATTGAAAAGGATGATTTTCTCCAAAAGATCTAAAGGCAACTTCGGAAATTTCGTTGCAACAATCTCATTTAGATCTTTCTCTGTTAACGCTTCAACGTAAACTTTTGTGAATCGGTTGAGAAACGATTTTGGAAGGCCTTTCCTCCCACCACCTTGCGCAATCGGATTTTGTGCAGCAAATATCCTAAAGGTTGGTGGACACTCAAAGGTTTTACCTAATTCAGGAATGTAAACGCTAGCGCGATGGTCCAAACAACTATTCAGACCTTCTAACACTGACTGTGATGCGAGGTTCAATTCATCAAGCAATACCCAGTCCCCATTTTTGATTGCTTTCAGCAATGCGCCATCACACCACTTGAATGAACCTCCTCCACTTCCATTTGAATCGGTGTCTTTCTGGTTTTCGGGCATGGGCAGATCACTCCCCATCAGGTCTGATATGTCAGTTTGCTCTGACAAATTAATGCGAATTAGATTATGTCCTGAAGCTGCAGCAAGCGCTGATATGAGACTTGCAACATGTTAGTTTTTGATATTGATACTGATGAAAATGGTGTAAGATAGAATTTGTAACCTACCTTGTCTTGCCAACACCAGGACTACCCTCCAATAAAATTGGTTTCGATATTTGCATAGCCCTCAACACTCTTCTTAGATTCAATCCTGTTGTAGGTGCGTTCATTTTGAATCCCATTTCGTGCGGAATGTCCATTTCACCCTTAGGAATCACAAAGGGACGAACCCCGAAATCCGCCTCGAGGGAATTTGAATGGACGTCAATGTTGCATTCGTCCTCAAAACCTGCTATGTCTTGGTGCTCATTTGGTATCTGATTCATTAGATATTTCTTGGCTAACTTTTTCGTTTCCAGTGCTTGTTCATGATGTAAGCCAGTACCAAGGCCCAGACCATCAAGATGCATCAATGAAGCACCATGCGCAAAAGCGCACCATATTCCCAACCCCTCATTCTTGCTTATTGTCTCAACAATAAATCTTGCCCACGCTAAGACATCGCGAAGAGATAAAGCGAAATCATTCATGATGGACATAGGTCTAAGGCAGATTTCGTTGTTAAACCACTCGACATAGTTTAGCATTCTCAACCTAACATTATCAAACATAAGAGAAAGACTGGGGTTTACTCCAAAGTGTTCTAGAGAGGAGTGTAAAGTCTGCCCGAGTACAAGATCAATATCAGTGCGATCAGTAACGGATGGAACCCAAATTTCTGTAAATCGACTACGAAGAGCTGGAGATAGCTCACGTTTTCCAAAATCTCCTCCAGGATTCATAGTTGCAAAAATTCGAAAGTCTTCATGAGCTTTGATATGTGCACTAGCACGGACCGTTTCTTCCACAGAAACATCCCCACCCTTTTCCGCAAGCACAAGAGTTCGAGATGGCTCAAGAACCGAGTTCAACCTCTCTAAAACTGCGTCTTCTGCTAAACTCATTTCATCAAGAAGAAAGAGATCCCCCTGTCTCATGGCGCGCACAAGGGGACCATCAACCCATTCAAACAATGAGTTATATCTTAGCAAAAGATCGTCGACTTCTTTCAAATTATCAAGCAACACCTCACTGGAAAATGATGATGTGATAACATCCTCCGAAGCACCATTGTCCAATTTACGCTTCTTCGCAGCATCTGCCTCATGCGTCTGCAATTTTTCTCCATTTGACATTTCATTTCGGATTTGCTGCAGTAACAAATGAATTGAACTCATGGCATCGTCAGGAATATGATCACTATCGGTTGTCATGTAGCTTGGTAGCACAAGAGTCCCGAACGTATCACTTCTGGAAATCAGAGAAACTATATCTCTCATTTTTGCAATGATATCACTGAGGAGAATTTGTCGACCTCTCAAGGGTCGAAGTCCACCAAGCAAATCACTTGTTTCAGTGCTAGCGTGACAATTCACAATTTTGAGATCCCGATCGAGGAGGAAACTCATTAACTGGACAACAGTAGTCTTCCCACAACCAGTTTCTAAAAAACGTGTTATTAAGAAATGATAGAAAACATTTTGATATGCAAAAAATATTCATTGTTGCTTACCTCCAACTAATAGTACTGGTTCTTTGTGTTCAACACATTTCTCTACTAATGTCAGTAAGCGCAGTAAGGACTTTGTCGGTGCAATAGACGCCAAAGCCAATCCTGCTGCCCGTGCTGTGCATTCCATCCTTGCTAGCATTTCAAGTTTTCTCCTCGATTCAGATTCTTTTCCATGGTAAAGTTCATCACAATTAATTTCCACCTTAAACTGTTCTTCAATTATTTTTCCTACCAATACTTTTTCTTCCTCGTCTCTCAACCTTTCAGCCAGTAACATGTAGCCATTGGTAGCGAGCTCGCTCTTTGATCCAGCTTTCCTCTCAGCCCATCGTAGAAGATCTCTGGGTGTAATAAGACCATCTTTGCCACGAAATACTCCACTTTTGCTTCTTCTCTTCCGTAATGTTGACATCACATTAACTAACAGTTTGGCGTGAGACGGTGGACATTTACATCGTAACTCCAAAATTGTAACCATTTCTTTTTCAGGAATATCACCAACGTGCATCTCAATAAAACGGTTTCTGAAAGCTCTTGATAATGGTTTCCGACCACCATAAACACCAGATGGATTCTGCGTTGCAAAAAGTTTAAAGTTTGGATGAGGCTTTACGACTTCATTGATCTCTGGTAAGTATAGTTCTCTATTATCGTCCAGCAGGCGATTGAGAGCTTCTAATACCTCACTGGGAGCCAAATTTAACTCATCTAAAATGACCCAGTGACCACTTCTTAGCGCCTGTACTAAAATGCCTTCCTGGAAGCATAGTTTCCCGTTTAAATCAGAGGCGTAAGTACCTGTGTATTCTTGCACATCAGTATGTTCGTGATTGTTGATTCTTACGCATCTATGGCCCAAGCGAGCAGCCAAATATTCCACCATCGTAGTTTTACCGGCAGATGTGGGTCCTTCCAAAAGCACAGGATACGGACCAGCTGAAATAGCACGACTTAATCTTCTCAGGTTCAACATTGTTGATTTGGTCAACACAAATTTAGGTACGTCTGACGTCAAAGACGTATCAGACCAATTAACTTGCTCATGCGGGCCAGCCTTTAACCAGAATGGCTTCATCAGCACAAATTCCTCGTTTTTCCTACTTCCACTCCTGGGTCTTGGCCCTGGATGGTCAAAATCTTTTGAGGACAAGTTATGTCCGAGAGTATCATTTAATAATTGCCGTAACAAAGTGCTTGATGAGTCATCCAGAACACCTTCAAAACCCAATTCGTAGCCTTCGAAAAGAGCTCGTTTAATCCCGAACTTTTGCTCAACAATCAAATTGCGTGCTGCAGTCAAAGCCCTGCACATTGTCCTAAGTGTGTACCTAGGCCTCTGACCTCCTACATCAACAAGGGATTTCTCTGCTAGACTTCTACATTTTAAATAGACATCAACAGCTGTAACAATTGTTTCAGTATGCTCTAGCGGAGTTCCCGACTGTATCATGGTCCCACGAAGATATTGCGCAGCCACTGATCTTAACTCAACTGGGTCAACAAGCTCATCAACATAAATTTCAGTAAATCTAGACCGCAAACTGGATGGAAGGTCCTTCTTTCCTGTATCCGTGGCCGGATTCATCGCCGCAAAAATCCTGAAATCTGGATGTCTACATAATGCCTGAGAGTCTCCTTTCTCTGTTAATGTGACACTACTTTTTGCATCATCTAATAGACCACACAATCGTTCCAAAGTCTCACTCGAGGCGAGATTGATCTCATCCAATAGAATCCTGAGACGACATTCAATTCATTTGAGGGCCATGGCTTCAAAGCACTCATGCGCAAAAAGGCAAAACTAACGAACCAGATGTACTCACCATTTTCCACTTCGGATCGCATCAACAAGAGCACCTTCTGTAAATACGAATGCCAAACCCGTATCACACGCAAGTCTTTGTTTCTCAAACCTCTCGCTACTCTTTCGGAATTCAGTCCATTTCTCAACTGAAAGGGGTGATATTTTATTCTTCGCATTCAATTGTGTCATTTTATCCACCCCCATTTTTGCAGCACGCTTAAAACATTGAGACAACTTCTTCCATTGTCCTTTCTCATACGCTGTGGTAACATAATCTAAAAACTGCGCGTTTTGTGATTTCGAAAAATTAGAACAAAATAAAGTTACAAAATCAGTGTAGACATTTCTGGCAATATGACGAATCTCAAGCGGTCTATAACCTCCAAGGAGATCAGTTGAATCGGTCTGGAGAGAAAGATTTTGAACAATTAGCTCATGGCCAGATAACGATGCTAGCCTTTGAATTAATGTTGTCTTCCCGCACCCAGTTTCTACGTAGCAATAGACATTAGTTACAGAAAGCGACTTCTATTGAGAAAAAAGATAAAACCAAGAAAATACTTACCTCCTACCAATAGAGTGGGTTCATTTTGAGCAATGCATACCCCCGCAGACTCCATGAGTCTCAATGAATAGTTGGTTTCAGCAAAGCTCGAATTTTCACTTCTTTTCCAGTCATCTGTGGGGCTACTAGGAGGTCGAGCAATAGTTGCTCTTCCAACTTCAACATACTCACTCGTGGAGGTAACATTGGGCTGTCTGCTCTCAATGTAGCGAGCCGCTGCAGTTGGTGTTATACCCCATGTTGGTGCCAATACGTGCGTTGTAAAATCGCGACGAAGGTTTCTACTAGGACACCATCCTGCAAAAATATCATAAGATTCAGCAATGCATAATAATCGTTGTGACTCAGTACAAAATGTAGCTCCTTGTTCAAAATGCACAGTCGACGATATTCTTGCAAGCAGCTTCATTAGATCGCGGACTGAACAGGATCGTCCATTTCCCAAAATTGGATGACCATTCATAACTGTTGGTTGATGATGAGCTAATCCCAGCTCCACATTAGTTTCATCATTATCTTGTAACCTTCCACTTTTGTCCAGCTGACGAAAAACATTCAGTGCTGCGTCTGATACAACCTGAGGAAGTTGAGGAAACATTTCTTTACTGACAATCTGCAATTCTGAATATGGCAATGGCTCAACGTGTACCTTCCTCCAAAGTCCAGGATGGAGCAATTTCTTACCACTAGATCCAACCGAGGCAAGACTATGGCGAAGTCTTCTAAAATTGTTACTATTTTTCAGTTGTTTCTCGGCAGTAAGAAAACTGGACGTAGTACAGGTGCCGAATAGTCGAAAATTGGGATGGCATTTTTCGTTTTTCCCAACTCCAAGCGGCAGGATTCTTTCTTCAAATAACTTCACTAGAGCAGCTTGGATTTCCGCAGGACACGATTCTACATCTTCCAAAAGAACCCACTTTCCACTCCTTACAGCGTTAGTAAGTGCTCCAGGTCTCCATATAAATTCTCCTGGAATATCAGTGGCAGCATAAGACCCAAGGAGACTCTTTGAATCCGTTTCTTCATCAACATGCAGCTCTAATAAATTGTCCCCACTACTAAATGCTTCAGATGAACCAGACGTCCCATGTGAAGGTGCATTGCATAATTTTGTCAGTTCACGAATCAAGCTCGATTTCCCAGACCCCCTTGGACCGCAAACCAAAATAGGCGGTGGGTATGGATTAGTACACAATGCTGTACCCAACAAAGCCAAGTTTCTACATGTTGTTTCCGTCATGACCAATCCTCGACGACGATGATCACTACGACGGTTGTCATTATTCATGCAAACGTCATTTTCTTCCCCATGTTGTGAAAGTTGACCCTGGCACACCGCAGTCTGCAGTCGTGGCATGACAATGCCCTGGCCCAAATGCACCAATGTTTCCGGCAACGATATTCCCACCTTTCGTATCTCTGACGCAGTTGGGACCTTTACCTTGAACTCTTGACCAAATCTCACCAACACCGCGACTCCCTCTAACAACAAACTATCTTGCCAATTGGTTTCTTCCTCCAATAAAATCCATGGATGCCGCACCCAGGGTACCATTTCTTCTTCAAGACCTATGCGCTTCAGAAATAATCCCTTGGATGTGGGGGTCAGGTTCAATAAATCTGCCACCGCCCTTGCAGCAAACCACCGAATCGCCTCCACAGGACTATACGGTCTCTGTGCCCAACCATTTGGACCATAACTGTCATCATGTTGCATCTCATCCAAGTCCTTCTCCTCTATCTCCATGTCAACATCCTCTAAGGAAGTTCCATCGTCATCGTCACCACTAGTAAATCCCAATATACAAAACAAATTGGTCCAATTCCAACAATCCTGTAAAATCTTGACATCTCCCTCTTTGGCAAAGTATTCCAATAGACAATGTACTGCTTGTGTCCATACTTGAACTGCATCCAATAATGTATCCTTTTCATGGTCATCATTCCCATGGCTATCCTTGACATTTTCCCCTTGAAACCTTGTCACAAAAGATTGAATGTACTTTCCATTCAAAGGATGAGCAAACACTTTTCGTCGTTGCCGTTGCCGTTGCCGTTGCTGTTGCAAGGATTGTGACTCCATACCATGCTTGTCTACTTTGGAAGAATATTGAAACAAATCTACAACAATCTGCCTAATTTGCGGTGCAATGGGTAACCAAAAGGAATATATACAAAACACACGAGTCAGAATATCCTCTACATGACATTCATCCTCATTGTCGTCGTCGTTGTCGTCGTCGTCATCATCAACATTCATTGCACAATTCCCGTCTTGTTCGTTTTCTACTTTGTTTTGATCCATCAAGATGGAATTCAAACTCCTCACTACCCTTTGAGACATTGCAGCTGCCACATCCAAAGCAATTGGTGCCATACTGTAGAGTATGTTCCTCAATACATCCACCTTTGTCACCAATCTTGGAGGTTTCACTCTTTTCCTGGAATCATAAAGTATAGGAGGTGATAAGGAAGTAGGTATAGGACGAGAAAGAAGAAGTGGATCTCCCGCCACAAGCAATCGAGATGTTATTTGATCCATGGCATCGGACAAGCTTGTAGCAGTGTGTTGTGACATGTCATCGTCTAGTTGTTGCTGTTGCTGTTGCGATTGCCGCTGGTGCTGTTGCTGCTGTTGACGAGAGTGATGTAGACTGTCGTCACTTTCTTCATCCTGCACAAAGTACAACAACGATTGAGATACTTGAGAAAGATATGTCTGTACATCTTGATGAGTGTTGGCGGCTTCACTCTGTGATCTTTTTATCATTGGATCCATGATGAGAACAAGTCAAACAAATAATAACGCCTGTATTCTTTTTCTTTCTATTGGAAACGTAGAGAGAGGATAGTACTGTGTAGCAAATAGCAAGGGTCAATAATTCTAGAGTTCCAACTCTAGTTGTAGTCTGATAGAGATTTTCAATCGTCTTTACTAGACGGCAGATTTATGTGTTTGTTGTCTGTCTTGTTTGAAAGAACAAGTATGATAGATGGACCCCTCTCCCCAAAATAGACAATAGTACCGGTACGTAGCTAGCTATCTGTATCTATCTTTTTGTATAAAGTATGAATTCTATCGTTGAACGAACGAGCGAACGAACGAACGAACGAATGTATGAAATGATGGAAAGGAAAGAAATAGAGAAGTATGGATGGATGGATGGATGGATGGATAGATGATTGAATGATTGATTGATGTCGTTACTGTGTATTTTGTGAATATATAATGAAAGACCAAAGTGTAGTACAATATGTAGTAAAAATGATTTTTTCCCTAAAAAAGTTTTGAATGGTTCTCAGACAAGGATGTGTGAGGATGATGATGATTGCATCCCCCCTGTCTGTTGGTGGCTGCTGGGGGGGGCGGGATATGTAGTACGTAGAGAGAGAGAGAGCTTGAACTGTAAGTACACGTGTAGTAAAAATAACAGATGCTGCTCTAAAACAGATGATCCCAACGTGGTACAGTTTTACCCTTAGCTACAGGCTGTATCGTACACTGTACAAAAAAATGCAGTTGTACTCTGCTGTGTGTATGTAGATGAGATACGTACACATCAAAATTTGTTGATACAACCCTCTCTCTCTGTAACCTCTCTAAAAAATAAAACTCTCTCTGATATCCTTTTCTTCCAATAACACTCAACACACACACACACACACTACTATTTTGTTGTCTGTTGTACTCCTTTCCTTCCTTTCTATCATCTATTTGTTGTGTGTACATTCAATACACATTCATTATTCACTCACTCAGAAAGACAACAACACAGCAACCAAAGCAAGCAAATGCATCAACATTGTTTATTCGTTCGTTAGCTACCAACCACAAACTCATTAACCAAGAAGAAGTAACGACGAACTGCACGACGTGTATGTATGTCCTCTTGAAGCAAACATTAACCCGAGTGAGTGATTCCATACGGTAGTTTGAAGAAAGAAACGCAAGGCCTATAGTACTGATCCGAACGAATCCCTGTTGAATTGCAGCAGAGTACAGTCAGTCAGTATATATATATACAGACTACATATACACATACACATACACATACACATCACCGTACCTCATTACTAGTAGCCATTAGCACCTCTAACAAGAGAGTCAGAGAGAGAGAGAGAGAGAGAGAGAGAGAGAGAGAGAGAGTGTATATTCGATTGTCTCTTCTTGTCACATTACTGTATTTAGTCCCCAGCAATAAATCATTAAAGCAAGCAACAAAGGAAATAGAATGACAAGTGTTCTTGTTTTTTTTTTCTTGTACCTTTGTTGCTGTTGCTGCTCTTGTTGTTGTCGTTGTCTACAAATTGAATCTTTTCGTCACTGCCATTCGTCTCGTGCGGTTGTTGCTCCTTTGAGTCATCGATTGGATAGCAAACGTCTTGGATCTTGCTTTCCACTCCTTGTTCATGGTGAAAACAAGAAGAACAAGAACACGATTCAACACTTTGTAAAGAGATCATTGTATTTTGGAAAACAGAGTACAACAACCACAACAAAAAAGACAATCATGTCGGATCGATTGCATCAAACTCAAACCAATCATAATGGTGGTTATCCATTTGAGCATAGGAGTGCACAATCGCAGTATGAACATGGATGCTTAAAGAAGTGGACAGAGGATGATTTGGAAATGGCAGGAACAGTAGTATCAACAGCAGTAGGGAATCGTGACGAGGGTTATAATGATGACGGTGGTTTATTGTTGCAAGACTTTGTACATGCATCCTCTTCGTCATCACCACACTCTTTTGGTAGCTCTACTACTACCATTACTAGAAGAAGAAGAAGAAGACAAAGGAAAACAATCAACAACAACTACAACGACAACAACAACGACAACAACGACAACATGTTGTTGGATGAGAGTGGTAGTTCTTTGGTTGTTCATGACGGTGGTGGTTATTATGCTCCTACTTCTACTCCTCCTCCTCCTCCTCCTACTACTACTACTAGTACTAGTACTACACGAACTGCCAGTAGTCGCATGACATCCACTCAACTATGGATGACATCCTCCAAACATCATAAGGAGTTAGGAGAAGAGGCAGTATCATTGTCATCATCCACGTCACCGTCCAAGACACGAATAGTTGGGAAACGTCGGAGAGGAGGAGCATGGAAAGTTGTTTCATCCTTTCTTTCTTCCATGCGTAGTAGTAGTAGTAGTAGTAGTCCTCTGAACATGATGACAAATCGAGGATTGCAACCAGAAGAACCGTCGTCTTTGGAAGAAGATGATAATGATGATATGAATAATGGAAAGAATGAATGGAACACGAGTACTTCTACTAGTGTTGATGTGAAGAAACAATTATCAATCCTACAGCAAGAAAATGATATTTTAAGGAAACAAGTTACACAACTTTCTCAAGAAAATCAGAGACTGCAGCAAAGTCATCACAGGCAACGGATTATTTTGGAACAATTTGAAGGGGAAGGGCAGCCAATGTTGGATGTCCATGGTGATGTCATTGATTCCATGTGGTGGGAAAAGAATGGTTATACGGAGGGTGGTGATTATGAGAATGGAACCATTGTCGTTACCAGTAGTACAGATGAGTATAATACTGTTGGGAATGTTGGGGGTGGAGGTGAAATTGCACAAGTGGGTGATGGTGAGATGATAACACGTGGTAGGAAGAATGTTTCTACAGCAGTTGCTTCTTCCAAGGACAAGAAACAGCCATGGCAACAGCAACAGCGACCACCAGAGCAAGAAGAATGTGCGCCACAAGATTACAACGATGGAACGTGTCCTATAGAACCAGATATTTCATTTCGTGCTGCACTGAAAGATCGAGCCTATTGGCTGGTGGGATTGTTGACTTTGCAAAGTATGAGTGGGTTTATTTTGGCAAGGAATGAGGAGTTGTTACAAACGCATCCCGTCATTGTGTACTTTTTGACCATGTTGGTGGGAGCAGGGGGAAATGCGGGGAATCAAGCAGCAGTGAGAGGTAAGTAACTGTCTGTGGATTTGACATGAAAATGTACCATGTACCCCTGTCCCATGCGAGATAGTATGTTCAAATGGATGATGATGGCCTCTGTGTGTACGTGTGTCTCTCTCTCTCTCTCTCTCTCCTCTTACTTGGATGGTTTGCATTGTGCTACTTCATCGTCATACAGTCATTCGTGGCATTGCACTTGGAACGTTGAATGATCGTACTCAACGACAGTTCCTCCAAAGGGAACTCAAAATGGCCACGTCTCTTAGTGTCATACTTTCATTGGCAGGTTTCATACGTGCTGTGGCATTTGGGACGCCGTTTCCTGAAACCTTTGCTGTGACATCTGCACTTGCCATTATTGTATTTACAAGCATTTGTTTTGGCGCAATTTTGCCTTTGATTTTGAGAAAGGTGGATGTGGATCCTGCACATAGTTCAACAACGATACAAGTGATCATGGACATTTTAGGAGTTGTATTAACTGTTGCTGTTAGTACGACAATTCTGGATAGTCCCATTGGGCAAGTGATTATTAACAAGTTGACAGGTGGTGGTGTAAGGTCGTGAATCTCGTAACCGATTTGTAAGATTTACTATATGTTTGTTTATAATTAGCCGATTTCGCATCCATGGCGTTTGGTCGTTATTTTTTCCTGTTGATGATGATTTTTCCCTTTTCAACATTAGTATATCACTACATATATGTTACCATATTACGAACATGACGGACGTCTCTCCTATATATTTTTAATTATGTCATCACATACAAGCAGCTCTCTTCTTTGCTAACAAAAAATATAAAATATACACCGGTAGTAATGTGAGAAAAGTGAAAAGTGTCATGAGTCATGACTCATCTACCACTACCCAGGTAACAGGTGGTATCATATTTCAGTGACATGCATCATCCCCGTGGGGTCATCGTCAGTCGTAGTACAGTACCCGGGTACCTACAATAGTGTAGTAGTATGTAGTGGAGGCATTTTTAAAAAGTGAGGTAGAGCAGAAAAAGTGAAGACGTGGTAAACTATGGTGAAAAACAGATTGTCTGCAAAGTTTTTGGTTGAACACGATGGTTGAACACATACACCCCCCCATGGTGGATTTCTGAGCGACAGCTGTCAATTTTGAACAAACACGACTCAAGTTAAATTAGAGGACAACTAGAATTGCCCCATAATTTTTGGTCATTGGGTTACCCAATGATAGCCGTTACTCTGATTCGGAACCCTCGTCATTGAACACAAAATCAACACAAATTGCAAGCAGCGTCGTATCAAACACACAAAGGATATGCCCCATAATATATTATAAACAAAAATCATATCGGATTTCCAATTACAGCAGATTACAGGAACGTCTAGATTTCATATACAGTCAGTAACTTAACGCGTAAGGAATTATTGAAGAACGTAAAGATATGAAGGTTGAGTCACCACTACAAGAAGCCAACAATGAGAGTTGGAAACCCAAACTGAAGAATTTCATGGTCATTGGTGGGACCCTCGCTGCATTTCTATTTGCTGTCTCCTCAAGTACCAACCACGGCGGAAATTCTGTCAGTGATAATGCTCCGAATAAAACTCTAGAAATCCTCGACGCGGATTCCATCGCTCGTTCCATGAGCATTGCAGGCCTCGGAGCGAACGGGAAATTTCACCAGTCGGGCTTTGGCGGGATTCTGAATATTAATCATCCTGCAGGTGCAAGGGCTCGTCGCAGACTTTCCCAAGCCAATGTGATCATTCCCACGTCCGCCGTCAAGCACGCCATTCCCTCTTTGAGTCGGGAGAATATTGAAAATCTTCATGGTCATTACGTGCACGATGAACATCGCTCGCCCTTTGCATCCTTCTTGTACGACCGTCCCAAGGAAGAGCTCGAAGCGGAACAAGCGGAATACGAGAAGAAAATGAGCCAAGTTCGTCAAGAGTGGGGAGCATGGGACTTCAATGACGAGCATCCGGAAATTAGGCCCATTGCGAATTTCGACAAAAAGCCTTACAAGGATATGATGAACAAGGACTTTCCAAAGAACTCCTGGCAAATGGATCAAAAATATGTGACGGATTTCATCGCAGAAGCTAGAAAGCTCGTCAATCGAGTGAGAGAAGGAATATATGCAGAATTTGGACATGCTACCAAAGATTTGAAGTCCGAGGAAGAAATTCAAGCCAGAAATGAGCTGTTCAAGATTCACATTACGGAAGAAGCTGTAGCTCCCAGAGTCTCGCATGGATGGGCTTTTATTAATCGAAAAGGTCTTGACATGTATGCAAGAAAACTCCTTCACAGCATGATGACCAATGATGAGTTTTACTACGTTATGGGAGGTCACAGTGCTGCTGCTGGGCACGGAAATAATTTTGCGCAAACTTACATGATGGAATTTGCCAACATTATGGAACCGGTCCTTCACAAGCTAGGTGTACGCCTTATTGCTCGTAACCTTGCCATGGGTGGACTTGGAACTACACATTACACTCTTGGAGCTTCCACCTTGTACGGGGAGACCGATGTTATGTTCTGGGACAGTGGAATGACTGAAAAAAGCGGCGACGATCAAGATTTGTTTCACAAGCAAAACTTGCTTGGTGGAGAACGTGTTCCTATCCTCCTGAACGGATGGGTCGCTAATTTGAAGGCTGAAACGGGAGACAATCTCTGGTACGGGAATATTCTACCTGGATGGTCAGCAGTGCCCAAGACTACAGGTTTGGATCAGGGTGCAGAATTACCCTGGGCGGTTCAATACTTGTATTGTCAACAAGATGTGGGAGGTCTATGCAATGGCCGTGAAGGTGTTCCAAGGTATCATGACTCTTGCTGGGTTCCAAGATCTGATTACACTCCCACTACAAAACAGAATCCAGGTGGAGTAGGTGGTAAGGCTGGTTGGCATCCCGGGGACAGACCTCATAAGTTTGACGCTCGAAGGCATACCATGTTGATGCTCAGAGCTTTGGATGAAGCTTTGGATATGTGGGAGCATGGTATCCAACAGGACGGTTTCCCTCTCAAGGAGTCATACTGGCACGTTGGGGATATCTATACAAGTGTCCGTTCTCATTTGTCTGATTATCTCAACAACGAAGGTTTCCAAAAAACGGGATGTGAAAAAAGATGGGGCAATCATCCCTCTGTGAAGGGTATTGGCTTGGATAGGGCGTGCCGAATGCCCTTCAAAGGTATGACAGAGTTCTCACCAATCAATAGAGGGTACCACAACAGTATTCGTGCCCACCTGAAGGCGGCTCCTAATGGTTACAAGCCTACATCTCCCCCGCCAGCTTACTCAGGAATAGACATTTTACCTCTTATTTGGAAAGTTCCAGATGGACATGTGGATGTTCACGCTATTGCCATTGCATCTACCTATGCTGCTCCCGAACTTGATCACAGTTGGGTTGATGATAATGACAACGATGACGTAGAAGAAGCAGAGAATTCAAGGAGAATGTTAAGAAAAGCTGCAACAGAACTTCTTCCAGTCTCTACTGAGGATGCTGCTGATTCCGAACCCACCAACAGAGAACTAGCCATAAGCAATAAGGTGATTCCTGGTCAAGGGTGGGCAGCAACAACAACAGTAACAGGTTACTGCGATGGATCTCCTATGGCATTTGATTGCAGGCGCCCCGCCAACTTTAACTGTCTTCTGTCTGGGCATAATGACAACAGAGGTACTATGCAAGGTGATTCCTTTTCTGGTTGGCTTGTTGTTAATGTCCCCGATGTCAAAGAAGGTATTATATTTGCAAAACTTCAAGTGAGTACTAACGACCGTATCCTTTCATTCTGATTTCGTCGTAATTAAACACTGACCCTTGACATTTTTTCCATACATAGTGGTGGAATCCGAGAGGAGGAAATGCCTTAACTAAAACTTTTAAAGAATATAATAATGGCGTAGTGTATGAAGAAGAAAATGAGCCGAGAAAGTTGAAAGGGCCTGTTATTGATTGGCCCCAGGACTTTAGACTTGAAGTTGCCATCAACGGAAAAATTGTCAAAATCTACACCTACACAGAATTAATTCCTTATACGAAGGAGGTAGCTTACAATGAGGCATTTTATCCCATCATTGAAGACAAATCAATTGCAACTGGAGATGTTGAGTTGGGTTTGCGTATTAGGAGTGATCTCCACACGAACCCTTATCATGCCTCATTTGAGTTGACTCATCTTTATTGGGCTTAAAGTAAACGCCTATTGTACGCAATATATTGAACACTACAGTAGTATAAAATGAAAAGCAGTCATACAGAAAAACTAAAAACTGATGAAAAGTAAAATTTTATTGCGATGAAATGATTTTTATGCCAATTCCTCAAACTTAATAGTAGATGGTGGTGACGTTTTCATACCACATAACTTTTCGTTTG
>JAAMXU010002838.1:0-35330 GCA_019693545.1 Chaetoceros muelleri
AATCTTTTTCCTTTAATCCGTTTAACTCTTCCCTTTTCCACAACCGAGAGTCGACCGTGGCAGAGACAGGGGGCTCCACTAGAATCTACAAATGTCCCACTGTTATTTTGACTTTATCTATTGACTCCAAAGTTGAAAGGCCAACAAGTCTGGAAACATTTTGTTGTACACATAATATTGGAGCCATTTTGAATCAGAAAATGAAACACAATAGATGGTAAAGGATATCCCTTGTCTGAATGTGCATTAACATTCAAAAGATCAATGCCACCATTTCATAAAGGAAGACATTCTTTTGTAGCAAAGTTCAGTCTTTTCCTTTAAACGTTCAAATTTGCAACCCAGAGGAATGTTAAGAGGACTTGATACTGTAGTGTGAAGCACAATCCCAATGCGATTGTCTTTCACACGCCTAGTTATATTAATTCCAAAAGTTTCACCTAAAGAGGTTCTAGTCATGTTTTTGTACCACACCTTATCATAATCCAATGTGATGCATATCATTCCAGGCCTTTTTATAATTGATACCTGTCATAAAATGTGATTGACTTTGGTCTCTAATTTTTTCCATAAACAAAAATCTCGAGATCCAGAGCTTATTTCATTTCCAGATTTCTCCTCCATATATGCTATCTTCTCCCAAACACAATTTTATTCCTCTTCTGGCTTGTGCTTTAATATGTCACTGAGATCACTATTATCCAAGCCCAAATACTTATCTAGCAACATATCCAAAGTCACTGTGCCTTGGCTATTCAGTCCAAAAATAGAGTTCACATGATGTGTCTTCACATGACTGCGTGCCTCCTCTTCGCCTAGATTGCAGTTTTGCTTTTGGGAGACATTTATTCAAAATGTAGTATACAAACTTGTTGGATGACCGTCAACCCAGGATTCTGTGCTCAGATTCGTGCAAATATTGTTTCAGTTGATGAAATTCATACCAATCTAACTCATCTTCAATCAACCCTGATGTATCAAGTAGAAATTTGCCTTCAGATGGCTCTTGCAGTCCGTTCATACTTCAAGATGACAAGTACCGATGTCTCACAACAATATTTCTAACTACTGTATGATATCTTTTGTATATTTTCAAATACATTGATGTATATATTTTATTTACAACATTATGGTGGTTACTGCAGAAAACTATATCTACTGTGATTCTTTTTTTCACAATTGTGTTTGGATGATTGTTTATGCATCATTATAATACTAGTAATAAACATTTCTCCATCATTTGATTCTTTCTAGTAGTACACTATCTTTCAATGACCATTCCTGTTTGAAATCGAACTGCTGCCAATAGATAGAGTTGGAGGAGTATTACATAATCATAAACCTGATATTCCATCTGCCACATTTCATGAAACCTTCTGCTATACTCACTCCTTTTTCATTTGGATGATTGTCGTACACACCAATTCTGTCACCAATCCAGCAATATTCATTTTGCCTCTGAATCAACAGCAGATCTTGTTCTCCAACAAAACAACCAACTTCCATCTTCCATCTTGTTCCACTTGTGAGTAATCACGGCTGTCACCACCTTGCCCTGTCTTCTCAGCACTAACACCACAAAAGCAGATTGTTTGTTGTTGCGTTCATGATCTGAACCAGTCTTCATTACCTTGACTTGATTAACTTTGTAGTTCTTCAGTTGCATCAGTCTTCTTACAGTGTCTTCTTTAATCCAACAACACTATTTTTCAACAGCAGCAATACTGTAGTAACAAGAATGAGGATGACAAAACTATCATTGTATGATGGCGGTGGGTAATGGAATGAATAGGATGACGGCATTTTGACAAAGTGTGTTCGATTTCTTACGCAGCCCCTCCCATCATACGTTGCATTATGTAGGGGGCATGAAAAATTGCAACCAACCAAGATTCCGGTAAGCCTACTCTCGTACCTTTCATGGTACAGTGCTTTTGTCACATACCAATCATGTGTTCGGACATTGCTTCATATTTTCAAGTTGCACTGCCTCTAGTGTACTATCAAATCATTTATCCATTTGCCTTTCGATTCAACTCGTGCTTCACATGATGACGATTCATAACAATACATTTCTACTGACTATTGTGCATTCTTAGCATCGTTCCAACAAAGTATCAAGCCCTATTCCATTCAAGAAGAAGAAGTTTTGATGTCAAACATTATTTTAAGGCTGTTCCGACATGAGAAACAAGTAACATCCAGTTGTGCCAAGTAATACTATATTACTAGTACTACTCCAGTTTCAAATTATCAAATACTATCTCCAGTAAGCATTTCATGAGGTTTATTTCTAATTTAAGTACCAAGTACCTCAGTTGTACCAAGTGCTGCTACTACACTATCTACAGATTATATTCAGTTTCTTATTCAAGTACCAAGTGCCTTTTTTAGTTGTACCAAGTACTACTACATCAGTCCAGTTTATCCGGCATCAGCATCTTCCATGAGTATTTTATCAAGTTTTTCTCTTTTCTTTCAAGCCAAGTTACCAGCAAAGTACTACATTATCAGTTTAATTTAACCAGCATCTTCTAAAAGTATTTTATCAAGTGTCATCTCTTTTCTTCCAATCTAAGTACCAAGTGCATTTATGTCCAAAGTACTACATTAGAACCATTTGCTCATTTTTTGTCACCAAGTATATCAAGATACCAAGTGCAACTCATCTACTTCATATTTGTTTCATTCTTTCAAATCAAGAATACATCTACTAGTCCTTTCTACTTCATTATCAAGGAATACATCATCTCAATCAACAAAAATTTTACATGCTTCAATTGTCCCTAAGGAGGAGCAGAGTGTTGTATCCTACATTCTACTGTATCTTGTCATGACCCATTTTCTCATTGAATAGCCTGTCAATTGATTTCTTCATTGCTTGATTGTTGCTATCTACAAAAATCCTTTCATTTCATCTTTCTTTTCAGTGCTCAAGGAAATGTTCTGTTTTGGTATCATGTCTACTGTTTCTACCTATTTCAACTTATTTTTGTTTGTAAAAGGCTTCCATTGGATTATCATTATTTTTAGAAATTGTTCAATTGATTAGCTTATAATTCCTAATTTCTATATTCGTTTTCATCACCTTTTGTGAGTCATTTTATTTTTCTCAGTCGTTACTACGTACGTTACTTTCTACTATATAAAATATATTATCCCGGTTTACTGCACCCCTCCCCCGCACCCCCCCCCCAGACGATCGATCCACTACTCAAAATTTTGAGTTTGAAGGGGTCAAAAATATGTAGATTCACACTCCCCAACCTGAGAACCACTGGATGAGAATTGTTTTGTGGCTTCCAGCCGGGGGTAAACAACACAGGCACTAGAGGTACGACTGCAGCGTAATGAATGTTACGTCGATGATTTGTGCGTTACTCACACCGCCACATACAGCAGTGCAAACTTGAGCCAGAGGCTAGCTAGCTAGTAGAAGGTAAATTTAACACCACCCTATCAGTTTAAAAATTAGAGAAACTATACAAACAAACATCAACATGAGTGAACACGAACACAAGTACGTCTTGAAATGAAATATGTTCTGTAATACTGATTGATTCCAAAGTGCAAGTGATTGCGTGTCCTGAGCTCTGAGAAAGGAGCCCGATTTCTAATTTCTGCGGTGCAAACTTATTTTCATTGGGTAATGGGCTTCGCTCGGAATCCAATGGATTGAGGAAACCTTTGGCTGCGCCATGGCGACGATGCGACAGATCTCCCACGTATCCATGAGCAGCGCATTTACCGTTTCCAAGAACGGATGCAAAAGTTTGTAATTGCAATTTAAATGAACTGAAGTTTCGTTGTTGCGTGCAGGATCGAAAGGAAGACGGAAGTTCTGTCACAGCTCCCGGCACGTCGTTTTCAAGAGCAAAAGAATTCATTCGTTTCACATGATGTGATCCTTTGACTCACACTATATTTTCATAATTATCAACTTTATTCCCTTCTCATTTCAACAGCGACGCTCCTCCAGCAGAGGGGGCATCCAACGACAATGTAGGCGGCGTAGAAGACATTGATATTGAATCCAACTGGGAGGAAGCCATTGAAGCATTCGATGCTATGGATCTCTCCGAGGAGCTTCTTCGTGGTATTTACGCCTATGGTTTCGAGAAACCGTCTGCTATTCAGCAGCGTGCGATCAAGCCTACTATCCTAGGAAGGGATTTGATTGCTCAGGCTCAGTCTGGAACCGTAAGTACTCGACACAGTCTTGAATGACGTTTCGTCCGTCTTGAATAGGTGGGGAGTCACTCTATTCATCGTCGAAGCAAGGAAGGAAAGAAGGGAGTGATGATTTTGTAAAACACCATCTTTCGAGTCTGAAACGAGTCGTACTCTACGTGTCTGACAAACCTCAACTCGAAATCTGACCTTTCTCTGTATCTGTGATTGTTTGTGGCTTGTTGTTGTTGATGATGATGATGCGACTGTTTGTCTACATTTTTTTCTTATCAAATGTAACCAATAATACTCACATTGATTTTTCTTGCTCTTTTCTCCATTCATACATAGGGTAAAACTGCAACTTTTGCCATTGGAACCCTTGCCAAGCTTGATCCTTCCATTCGTCAGTGCCAGAGTCTCATCCTTGCTCCTACCCGTGAGTTGGCTCAGCAAATTCAAAAGGTCGTCATTGCTCTCGGAGATTTCATGGATGTGCAGGTACATGCTTGCGTCGGAGGAACTGCCGTTCGTGAGGACATTCGTACCCTTCAAGCCGGAGTCCACATTGTGGTTGGAACTCCCGGACGTGTGTTTGATATGATCAACCGTAGGGCTCTCCGTCTTGATAACATTCGTCAGTTTTTCTTGGATGAGGCTGATGAGATGCTTTCTCGTGGATTCAAAGATCAAATTTATGACATCTTCAAGTTCCTTCCTGAGACCGTTCAGGTCTGCTTATTCTCCGCTACCATGCCTCTTGACGTGTTGGACGTGACGGAACGATTCATGCGCGAGCCCGTGCGTATCCTCGTCAAGAAGGATGAGCTTACTCTTGAGGGTATCAAACAATTCTACATTGCGGTCGAAAAGGAAGAATGGAAGCTTGATACTCTCTGTGATCTTTACGAAACACTTACCATCACCCAGGCTATTATTTATTGCAATACCCGCCGCAAGGTCGACTGGCTCAGGGATCAAATGCAGGAGCGCGATTTCACCGTATCCTGCATGCACGGAGATATGGACCAGCGTGAGCGTGAAATCATCATGCGCGAATTCCGTTCTGGATCCTCGCGTGTGCTCATTACTACGGATCTTCTTGCCCGTGGTATTGATGTACAGCAAGTGTCTCTTGTCATCAACTTTGACCTTCCGACAAACCGTGAGAACTACATCCACCGTATTGGACGTTCGGGACGTTTTGGACGTAAGGGAGTTGCAATCAACTTTTTGACCGAGGGGGATGTTCGCTACTTGCGTGATATCGAGAGTTTTTACAATACCCAGATTGTGGAGATGCCCATGAATGTGGCTGATCTTATCTAAAGAAGAAGAACAAATAAAAAAGTAAAAAAGAAGAATTACGTATTCCCATGTTAGTTACCATGTAAGAACAATACTTTTAACCAATTAGTAGAAAGCCTAGTTGAAATTGACGTTAATTTGCTTTTTATTATCTACGCTCTCTAAACTGCAGAATATGATAAATTTCGCCTATCATTTATGACTATGTTGATTCTTGAGTTTTCACGGTCGGGCTGGAAGATGAAGCTGCTGCTTACTGCCTCATTCTAACAAAGAACCTACCTACCCTCCTCCAAGTGATTCAATGGACTCAGTACTTTTGTTTGACTCTCCTATGTGAGAGCTGTGAGTGTTGCTTAATAGCCAAGTAGTGCAAGCAAGCTGCTTGAATATCAACAACACAATTCCTAAGGAGCTAACGTGAATAATTGAATCACAGGCACCCTCTTTTTAACTAGTTATAACTACTGATTGTGATATTATTGCATTCCAAAACAGTCTCCAAAGGAGAAGGCTTTCTCTAATTTGGAAGCCAGGGTTTCCGCATTATTATCATATACTTCCACAGGAAACACAACAATTTTTTCACAGGTATGGCTCGTTGGTAGTGCGCCTGGGTCTTTTTTCTTTTGGAACTCCACATCAATTCGAAAGTGGGGATTCATCTCAAAATTTGGCAAATAGGAACACCCTGTAACGAAGTAAATAAATTTTTGCAAAGTATCTTTATCTTTTGATTGCAAAATACGTAGTGCTGAGGGAAGAGTTGTTTCTTGAAATAATTTGTGATTTTCTTTCAAAATGGATAAGTGACTGGCTTCCAAATTTTTGTTCTTGTATGGAATGAAAATAAGTATTTTAATAATATCATTGATGTCGTAAGACGGATTGGAGAAGTACAGAGCATTCAGAACTACAGTTGGAACAGCAAAAAAAATATGGTGAAACTGAAGTCTTCCACCTAGTGTAAGCCCTTTCTGGATATGTTGAAGTGCCATATCTCTTGTTTTTAAAATATATAGCACAGCCAAAGTCCTGAAGTTTTTGTCTGTTATAGGGTCTGATGCCTTGATAGTACCATGAAAGTTGTGCTTTTGAATACTGAGGATTAATTAAGGTGTGAGGAGAGTGCTGAACAAAACAGAGGTGAAGTTAAATAATAAAAGTCACTTACAACTCGTCATCAATCTGCCACATTCCAAAAGTTGATTCATCTCCTGTCGCAGTTTCTATGGTAAATGTAGGTTCCATATTTTGGATATCAACCAGTAGCTCTGCCAGAGGATAGCGGAATTCGCCATCATCAGGATTTATGCCACGGAAAAAATATTTTTTGAGAAGCTGTGGCATGACAACTGATAGAAGAACCACCTTTTCATCAAACATAGTATGAACAATAAACCGACCTATTGCCTCATAATACCTGCATACTTTTTGGAGCAAAACCTCTAGATTATACTCTGAGTCTATTGCGTTGATGATATTATAAAACATGTTTTCAAAAGTTGTATCCTTTTGTGGAATGGCACAGCTAATGCCATCGCCCGACTCAAAAAGAGGAAAAGGATATTCTAGAACTTGAAACTGAGCCCGTTCGAGTAGTTCCTCTTGGCCATCTTCAAACTTGATTTTAAATGATGTCTGTTTACCCTTCGTTACGTTTCCTCCTCTGACTACAGTGCCTTTCATCTTTCCAAGCCGCGTCTGAATTTTAGAAAAAGCAGGAGGTTCATCCAGCTTCTCATACTTATTAAGTGGAATATAAACACAAAGATCTCTTAGCTGTTCACAAAATGCAGTAACGAATGATCTTGTTGGGCCTCCTTTATCATAAGCAGTAATACCATTGACTCCCCTGACTCCCTTTGTCATGACTTCTTTCGGAACTGTTTGCATAAGAAAAGGCAATGAAATCAAAATATAGTCAGCAACAAAAGGTCACAATAAATTGGTGAAATGACAAAGCTGTTACGCAAACTTACCTTCAATATTCACAGTCCAATCACAAAGAACTTTGTAAGCAAATTGTCCTTCTTTATATTTTGCGCTCAAATTATCCAAAGACCGGAATAGATATGTTTTATCTTTGGTACCTTCCTTAAACCACTTATCAAACAACTCTTGAATGCTAATCTTTGGAGGAGTTGTAATTCTTACTGGTTCATAGACTTCCTCCGTCATAATACTTGCACCTTGCATGTCCATCAAACAAGCAATCTGGTTCTTCATAGAATGCAAAGATTTCTCATCAATATCATCAATTTTGATAAATTTAGCCTGTTCCGTGACACCAAGTGTCGCGCGGTTCTTTTCCAAAAGTGTGACCTTTTCCGCCAAGGTTTTATTGCTTTCTCTCAGTTCCTCCAATTCCTTCAATTCCTTTTCTTTTTGTCGAAGCAGATCTTCCTTGCGTTTTAGTTCTGCTTCGTAATGGTTAATAGCTCTGTAGACAGTAAAAACATGCATTAGCAACTAGATCTAGTGCAATCTCATTATGTTAGCGTATACCTACCTTTGAAGATATTTCTTTTCCGCAGCTTCAGCTCTTTTGAAGTCATTCTGCGATTCAACATAGTGAGTGAGACACAACTAATATTTACAGTACACAATCATCAATTGATGTGACAGAAATGAATCAAAACAACGTACCGTGCCAGCAATATATAGACCCTTATGGTGGACACCTGGAGATAATTCGTTCCAAAACTTATCATAAAGCTTTTCCAAGTACAACTTGAGAGCTTTGTGAAGGTAAGCGTTTTCATGACTTGCCATTTTCTTGATATGATCCATGAGAGCATTAGGCGAACCCTTCTTGAAACTAACTCCGCAATTATCCAGTCCTGTTGGTTCGCATAAACCCATATTATGACGCCATTTTTTCATCCTCAGAGAGCAAGGACAAAGGCAATTTTTTTCATCATCTGCATGCACACCAACCACAAGGAATCCTGCATCAAATAAGATAGAATACGGCAGTGTCCTCACAAATTTATAGAAGCCTGGTGGAGTCCTGTCACACGAACCATAATTGTTCCCAACAATTACACTTTCCTCACTTCGTTCGGAATCATATGGATCATAGTATCGATCATTATCCCGTTCAATTAAAGCCTTCATTTCCTCCACCGTGTCTTCTACTGCTTTGAACTTTTTGTCCAACCAAAGCTTTGGCACCCTTATTTCATCAGCCAAATTCAAATCTACTGTTTCGAATGGACTTTCTGATAATAGTTTCTGGGCCAAGGATACCTTCTCCCAGTTTTCCCTGGTGACAATTAGATCTCTTTCAAGTTTTGGCCTCTTGGTTGTTTCAGGTTCAGTTGCATCAGTCATCGTCACATCTTCTGTAGTATCATTAGCATCTTTGGATGGATCGTGACTTTCTGCATTGGATGGTGGCGGTGGTGGAACTGTTGTTGGTGCTGGTGCTACTGCTGCTGCCCTTGGAACCACTGCAGTATCATTTGCACCAGACCCTGGTACAGTACCAGTGGAAGAATTCATTACAGGATCTCTATTCCGATTCCGTTTGGGGGGGATAGGTTTACTCATATAATCATCATTGGCACCTGTTCCTTTCTTTGAAGTTGTGTCCTGAGTCCTTTGACTGCTTGGATAATATTGGTCCTGACGACTCCGCTCGGCATTGTTGTGGCTATCCCTGTCTCTTTCCCATGAACGATGATGACTGGTAGGATTACCGGCTCTATGGAGAGAATATTGCCAATTTGGCTGACGCTGACCATACTGATGATGACTGTGGAATCTACCTCTGTCAAAGAAATCAAATCAATGGATGCATAAGTATTGTTTTCGACATATAATGACCATTCATATGTTTCCTATTGAAAGTTTCTTACCTTGGCCCTCTGCCCCCTCTTCCTTCTCCTCTGCCTCCTCTTCCTTGTCCCCTCCACGAAGATGAACTACTCATATTTTATTCTTTTGGAATATGTATTATCTTTTTGAAAAATGAAGCTTTGTATGTTTGATTGTAATGCAGTAGGGATGAACAAAAAAGTCCGCCCTGTCCATACGTAATAGTAGTACTGTACTGTACTGCGCTGTAGAAATATTTATGGAAAGTGAAACCTGACTGACTGCTTGAGAAGATAGAGAGAATTAATGACACGGCAAAGATGTCGAGAGATAGAATCGAAAAAGTGAGCGCTTGATGCATTGGACTGTGCGCCAGCAATTATATTAGTTCATGCATGCATACATGTAGCTATAATAGCATAGCATAGCATAGCATAGCATTCAGCTAGGGCTATTAGACACTATGCAGTGACAACTGACAAGGACAAGACTAACTTCTTCATGATGCACACGCATTGCAACAGTCACCAGGCCACTGAATGTACGTACATGTCAACCCAAAGCCAAGTGTTTGAAAAAGAAGAAACTTGCTTGCCTTTTATTCCAACGAATGAACGAGTCAACGAAAGGCTCAATTGAAAAAAGTTGAAAAAGAGTGTGATGGATGGAAAACTTTCTTTTTAGTGCGTCCGAAGTGTGAAACAAAGATTTTTTGTGGGCAAAACAAAGAGACGTACCTGGTACTACGATACCCGTAATCGTGCCGCGTGCCGTGGTTTTCACGTGATAACTTGGTCGATATCAATCTCTCTTTTGAAACAGCAAACAGAATCATCAAAATGGTAGACGATACATACGTCATATTGCACAAGCATAAGAACTATTCTACAATAAACAGTGAGAGAAAATATTCATTCCCGAGGAGAAGATTATAGACCTGGGAGTTTGTTTTGCACGAAAATTGAGTTTTTTGTTAATGTTACTTGATTCTGTCACCACAATATATTTATCCATGACCGACGCTGTTTGTATTCTGTACTTTTTCTCGTTGTACCTACTACTCTATCTATCCCCATCCATCCATCCATCACGCTCTTTTTACTAGAACCAACTGGATATCTTCTTCTTTTCCTCTTTCAATACACCCGAATCCACAATGACAACGTCTTTCCTCGTCACACCCGAATTCGTCCCTAAATGTTCCAACTCATCCACGACATCCTGACCCTCCAAAACCGTTCCAAACACAACATGCTTCCCATCCAACCACGATGTCTTGACAGTATTTATAAAGAATTGACTCCCATTTGTATTCGGTCCTCCCGCATTGGCCATGGACACGAGATACTTTTTATTATGCAATATTTCAAATGATTCATCTTCGAACTTTCCACCGTAAATGCTCTCTCCTCCCACTCCATTTTGATGAGTAAAGTCACCCCCTTGGATCATGAAATTTGGAACTACGACAATAAGCAAGCAAGAAAGAAAAGAATATTAGACAGACAAACAAACAAACAAACGAAATCGGAAAGAGGAAAACGTCATTCTTTTTCAAGAAACTCCCAAAACGGATGCACAATGACAATCCATCCATACATCCATACATCCATCTATACATCCATACATCAACCCATACACTTACTTATCCTATGAATAGCCGTATTCCTATAACAAAGATCCATACCACTCAACTTGCCCTTTCCAGCATCACAAGCACACAAACGTTTGAAATTCTCCACTGCTTTGGGAACGACCTCCCCAAAGAGTCCCACGACGATGCGTCCCAATGGCTTTTCATCGACGGATATATCAAGGTATACAGTATCTGTGATTTTGGGCAAAGTTCTGCAGATGCATGCACGTTACAGTTTGTAATAAAATGAGAGGTGAGTGACAGGATACTAACAAACAACTAATGAATATAAAATAGTATAGTACAGCAGTACTACCTACTCACGGTTTCGGACCCATCAGTGGTCGTTCCGCCATTTTCATGGGTACCTCAATGCCCTGTGAAAGGACTTGAAGAGCCATGCATTTCAATAATATTATTATCTTCATCGTTGTTAATGACTTCATGGTGATTGATTGATTGATTGATTGATTGATGGTCGAGTGAGTTGTCTGCCTGCTTTTGTTTTTAATTATTTAATTAATTAATTAAGTAGTTGGTTAGAATGTCCGTCGTGGCTTCTTTTCTGTTCGTTCCTTGGTATAAAAAAACCTGTGATACTGCTACCCGCTGCAGCTATGTGATACATTGTTGTCCATCCCTCCTAGTAGTAAAGTACGGTACCGGTCGGTACTACTCTCTACCGTACAGTAGAATGTATGACGTCATATGTAACAAAGCACAGTCGTTCTCTCACCACAATTTTCTTTTCTCGCACAAGCAAGCAAGAAGATCTTTCATATCTTCAAATTTTATCTATCCAACCAACCAACTACCGGTAACTCTAATGAAGGAAGGAATGAAATGCATCAAAGAAAGAAAGAGATAAATACAACCTAACCATCCATCACACATATCATCCACATTCATTCATTCATAATGCGTACAAATTACAAAATCATCCGTTTGATTTCCGTCGCAGCAGCTTTCAACATCTCAACTGCCTTTACGACGCACTCCTTTTCGACTCCTTCTCCTCCTCCTCTTCTGCTTCTTCCTCGCAACGGTCGTACTGCCACACTCAGCAGCGACCGTCACAAACTCAACCTCAGTTCCTTTCCATTGGGTCCCTTTTGGACACCATCTTCTTCGTTCTCCCATCCAACCACAAGTTTAAAATCTCAACGTTTCCAAGACGATAACGGCAACAACAACGGCGACGATGAAGAAGAAACGATTCGATTAAAAATCTTATCCTCCCGCCGTCAAACCATCCGATCCGTCCTCCGCAATGCCGAAAAACAACGCAACTACAGAATACAAAACGATCTCGTCCCCGAAATCGATCCAGAAACGGGTAAACCCATCCAATCCGATTCCAAGGCCGCACTCACTCTCACTGCCTTTGTCGTAGCCGCCGGAGCCGTCACGCTTCGTGTGGGAGGAAGAGCTGCATTGGTCTCTGCCGTAGGATTGGATTTTGCCAACGACAATCCGGATCTCAAGGCCAATATGGATCAAATACTCAATTATGCATCTTCCATGGATCAGGGATTGGAGGTATTGGCCTTTGTCGCTGCGTGGACATTGGTCAAGGTCTTTTGTTTTGATGCGGGAGGGGTAGTACTCGCCCTGAGTGCGGGGATATTGTTCGGGGGGGTGTTGCAGGGAGCGTTTTGGTCGGCATTTGCCGCGACGATTGGGAGTTCGGTGGCGTATGGGTTGGCCAAGGTGGACAGTCCGTTTCGGAAAAAGGCCCTGGAGCTTTTGGAAGAGTATCCGTCCCTGAGGGGGATTGAGAGGGTGGTGGCAGAAGATGGACTCAAGGCTGTTTTGACGTTGAGGTTGGCTCCCGTGTTGCCGATTCCGATTGGATTGTATAATTATGTGTATGGGGTGACCAATGTTCCGTATTTGGATTTTGCGGGGGGGATCTTTTTGGGTTCCTTGAAGCCGTATTTGTTGGATTCGTATTTGGGTGTGTTTGGGAAGGAGGTGATTGATGGGAGTGTGAATGCGCAGGGAGGAGATGGTTTGCAGGATATCATTCTTCTTGCTGCGCTAGGGTTTAGTGTTTTGATTGGTGTGTTTGCATCTGAACTTGCCGGTGAAACTTGGGAATCGGTGAAACAAGAGATTGATGAAGAAGAAAAGAGAAAAAAGCTAGACGAAAATCCCAATCAAGATGACACAGAGGATGGTATTGTACGTAAGTTTCTAGGGTTTGAATTTCCAGATTGGGTGGTGGGTGCACAGTTAGCTCTCAAGGCTGCCAATCAACGAATGGAAGTTATGATTCAAACAGAATACCGTGCCAAGGTTTGGAATTGTACAACAGAGGATGATGATGATGCTTCTCCTCCTCTTCCCAAGGAACAGGATCCAGCAGAATTTCCAAATAGTCCAGAAAAGATGGGTGTTGGACAGGGATTTGATTCCGTGGCTGCGATTTGTGATGGCCTTGTACTCAGCCCAGCACTTGTAAAGGCATATTTCAAATATGCAGATCCTCTGTTCAAAGAAGAAGAAGAAGAAGAAAATGAGATGGAGGAGGAAAAGCGAATGATGGCGATAGAGCCAACCGTGACCAAGGGATTGGATGATTCTCCTCCACTCTTGTTGGTGAATAGTCAAATGTCATCGAAAGTTTCAGAAAAGGATATGCAAGGGACGAAGGAAAATGTAAATAATGACCCAAGTGAGACGCCTTATTTGTTGACTCGCGAACGTCCAGTTCAAAGTGCAACAAGAGCCTTCCAAAAAGAGCAAGAGGAGCTTATGAAAATTCTCGGACATTTAAGAGAAAAGACGGAAGATAGGCTAAAGATTTTAAATGAAAAGTTATCTGCTTGACATCAATCATCATATAATATATTTACAGCTGTGTAATAATTAATCAATATACATTGTGCGCAAGATATTATTGAATATGGTGTACCTGTAGAGACTGTAGATCTCTGGAGATTGCAGGCTCGTCGTTGAGATGATACTGTACTTACGCTCTCTATGTGTGGATGTTGGCTGTGATGGCGCACCACAAGGTGACATCCATAATCCATACAACACTTCCATTCAATACATACTGCACTCCGTTTAGGCTTGAACTCTCTATATATAGGTATCAAACTTTCAAGCGCTTCAAAATAATCTACAACATGTTTAAACTGCACTTGTTTCATATAACATTGATTTCCTTCGGTACTTTTGTTAGGGGGGTTGCAGGTTTCACTTCCTCATTTCAGGGCCGCTCACCTTCCTTTACTACTGCTACCGCTAGCAGTAGTCGCGGCAAGAAGTTCAGTACTTCCCTCCTTGCCGAGGGAAAGTTTGCCAAGGAAGTTACAGGAGAGGAACTAGAGATAATGCTAACAGAATGGGATCAGCCACTTCTCCTCGATGCCTATGGTGAGTTTTACTAACTTTCAATTCTTCCACCATGTTTTGTACAATGCTTCGATTGATTCTTCTTTTACTAAATTAACATTTTGTCGACCGACGCAGCCACGTGGTGCGGCCCTTGCCTCCTCATGGCACCTCACTTTGAAGAGGCGGCAGAAGAGATGAATGGCAAAGTAAGATTTGTGAAACTCGATACGGACAAAGAACCCGAAATGGCGGCAAGGTTGAACATTATGGGATTGCCCACTCTGATGTTTTTGGATGAGTATAAGCCAGAGGATGGCGCAGAGAGCGGTGGACCCTCGGCTGCATTGAAAAATAAAATCGAGGGTGCCCTCACAAAACAGTCTATTATAGAATTGTGCAACTATCACTTTTTCGATGGGCCGATGCCAACAGGTTTTGGAAACTGAGGGATAATATTGTCCGACTAAAGTAATGCATGACGGCATCTCACAGTGTCTGAAGGTACGAAGTGAAAGTGTTAATTACACCAGACAATGAGATGCATAAGTTTATACAACGTTCATGTCAATAATCCAAAATTTGGTGCTATAATTTAAATTGCAAAAATCTAAAACGTCTCTGTCTTCAATGTATGACTTCAACACGACATTTATTCGTTTTCTAAAAGATTGAGGATGGAAGATATTTTGGATCTCACAAGATCGCCACCTAGTCCTGTCTGAATGGAACCCAAAACAACTAGTGCACCTGATTCTTTCAACTTTTCTCGGCTTGAGGGATAAGCTGCAAGATTTTCCAGAACTTTCAAAGTCATATCCTCTGTGCTCTCATTTGTCCACTTGATCGTTTGGTGGGGCGTTCTTTCTAGTATTCCCAAGACAAGTGCTGGTATTTCCGTCTTTGAAATAATGGAGCAATGATCAGATGTAAGAGTTAAATATCGCAGCAATCCAATAGCCCAACGAATGCCTTCGCCTTCCACAGAAAATACTTTACTCATTAAAAAAGGTTGTTTGTCGCGAATCAGTCTTTCCAAGGAACGTATGAGTGAATTGGGATCATCTAAACATCGCCATTTAGATGATGATCGCCGTTGTCGTGGTAATGTTGGATGACATGGTGCGACTGGTTGGGAAGCGGGAAAAGTATCCCAAACCATATCAGCAGCAGGTAAATCCATGTTGCAAGATGGTGAACATTGAAATAGCGACGAATACATGAGAATGGGCCCTGCCGTATCTTGTAGCAAGCTAAGATTCATCAAAATAATGCAACATAAGTAAGTTGCTTCGGGAACCATCACGTTGATAACTCCCGTAATGCTCCCCAACAATAAGTTAGCATGTGGTCCGTGGACCATGACATTTTTGTTTTCGTGGGGAATGGACAAGTTGATTAGGGTCAAACATATCAGCCGCGTGATTTGTTCATGTTGCCCATCTTCCTCACTCGAAGAATATGCTATATTTGAATGTAAGCAGTTTGCTAAAGGAGGGATTATGTCCCATTTGCACGAGCAAACTAGGGGCACTCTAGGTGCAACCAAACCATCCGACGAAGAGAAACAAGCCATCAGAGGACAAATATCTATCAAGTTTTAGTCGGGAGTGATTAGCCACGCCAATATTACTCACCTATTCGGACGCCTCTCTGATAATTCGTGCAGTTCTTCACACGCTGAAATTGTACACGTTTTGGCCCCATGGCCTGAGTTCTGCCTTGGATAATCATTCTCCTTCTCCTCATTTATTTCCATCAAAATTCTAGTGATTTCACTTTCAAGCCTCGCCTCAGTTCTATAAAATTCATCCTTTGTGAAGGTATCAGTATCACCCATAGTTTCTCCACAAAGACAAAGTCCTGGGTTCATTCGTTTCAATAACGAAAAAAACATACTTGTCGTTTCGTCATTCGTCTCCTGCTTATTAATGTCGTTTGCTATACTATTTGAAGATTCTTGTGCACTGGTCCTTTCGATCATTTTAACTTCTACAGCTTACAGAACCTGACTTTATACAATAATAACGCATGACATGTAGAAATAAGGAACTGGCTGACATAATAAGTAATGTAGTGAATATAGACGGTGTATTGTTCCTCATTCCCCTTCGTTTCTATGGAAAAAGATACGACAAATAGTTGGACCGACTGATACAACCGACCAGCAGCCTGCCAGCGACCATAACAACGTGCATCATCATGATGTGAACTGTTGAGCTGCAACAACGAACAAACAAGGCCTTTTCTACTCCATTCTACTCTCTTAAAAATGTCACTAAAACTGTCTTATACCGGGAAGGTGTGGCAACAAGTTTTGTATCTCCCCTTCCCGGCGGGCAGCTTCAAATAACAAGTTCCCTTTGCGCAATTTGAACAGAACGCTATGAGTTAATTTTTTATCATTTATAATTAGTTTGTACTTTTTATCTTGGCGTATTGGTCAGGTCAGTTTTTAATTGCGAGAGGTGACTACTCGTCGAGTGTACAAAACTAGGGGGGACTAAAACGATGGCGTCGTCTTTTCTAGCATCTGTGACAAGCTGATCCCAGTAAGGATTGACACAAATAGATCGACATCTGGAAATTATAAAAAGGAAATGTTTTGATCTGGTCAGGGCTACATTCATGCGTCTCACGTCGCTCAAGAATCCAATTCCTTTGCTACCTGCAGCTCGAACGCATGACAAAATTACGATATCTGCCTCCCTTCCCTGAAATGAATCAACCGTATTGATTTCGACCGTGTTGTCATATGTAGCTCCAAGCGCCTGAGAGAATAATCTTCGAATCAGTGATGCCTGTTGAGCATATGGAGTTATTATTGACACCTTGGATGCAGTGAAAAATATGCTCAATTCTTTTGCAAGTTGCTGGTATAGCCGAAGAGCGAACTTCGCTTCCATCATATTACTCACACTTGACCCCCCTCTTTGTTCTGACGAATCTAGGTTAAAAACTGTCAAAGGCTGAAAGCATATCAGATTTGAGAAACAAATTAAGGAACAGAAGTATACAACAAAGTGGTAAATCTTGTTAGGAACTCACGTGAAAGCATGGAAAAGTTCTCCTCAATCTCTGAAAGAGGGGGTTACCGTATGACTCGTCACACACATTAGGCCCATCCTTTAAATATCCACCGTAAAATATGTGTCTTGGGAATTTAGATATTTGAGGGTGCATTCGGTATTGAGTATCAAGTAAATGAACTTCATGACCTGCTTCTTCTAGCCTTTGAAATAGGCTTCGATCGTACTTGGTAGTTCGTCCTGAAACACTAAATATTGTGGCAGGAAGTTGTTGAGGGTCTCCGACTAAGACTGCATGAGAGCTTCCTAGTTGTAGAGCAACCAAAGTTGATGGCTCAACACTCTGCGCTGCCTCGTCAACGACTACAACTTCAAACTTTGCGGCAGACTCCAACGCTAAACATCCTGCGGTTCCAAGTGTTGTGAAGACGATGTGTGTGGTATCTATAATGTGCGTTTCTAGTTGAATTCGGTGTGATTCTCCAGGCTTCTTTGTCAAACTATATTGGTCCAAGTTTGAAGATATTGATGCAAACCTATCGACTAGCTTCACTAGACGTGATATGAAAAGTTTATACTCTGGTTGAGATTTAGCGTGTCTAAAGCTTTCTCCAGCTTTTGGAGGTGGCGGACATTCAGAAGTGGAATGTCTCTCCAGATGATTTACAAACTGAACTCTACAGGAATCATCGCATCGAATTTCCCATTCTGTTGCGAGGGGGTAATCGCAAGCCTGTAAAATTGCTATTATTCGTTTTCTCAAATGATGAATATTGCTTTGTATTCGTTGCAATTCGGACTTGAACCCATCTATGGCATTTTGCACTTTACCAGGATCTTCCAGCTCTTGCAATATTTTGTTGACTTTTGACTCAAGGGATACGTCTTTCACAGCGTCCCCTTGACCTACACCGATTCTTACAATGGAAGGGTTATATCTGCGTCCACTACCATCCATGAATCCATTTTCCATAATCTTTTGGATTACATTGTCAATAGCATTATTAGATGGCGCACAAACAAGAAGCCTAGGCTTTTTCTTTGCTGCATCTGCAAGTGCCAATTTAGTTGCCCCCGATGTTTGATGATTCTCCACATCTACAATATCGTGAACTGTTTGATAGTACCTATTAAACTGACGAATGTGTAGAGCATTCAAAATTGCTACAAGAGTTGTCGATTTTCCGGTACCTGGTGGACCCTTGATGAGCGTAAATCCACCCTGACCATATTCACAGGCAGCTGAAGCGATAGCACCAAGTTGCGAAACATTAAATTTATGACGAACATGATTGACAAATCCTTCTCCCAATGCCGCGTTCCCCCCTAGTTTTTTCAAGTAATCGTCTTTTTGCAGACTCTCGTCCATGTTACTACTATCAGTCAAGTCGCCACAAAGGGAATCGGACAAAAGATCAAGAGCATCCCTAGCCTTGGTCATTTTTCGACACAAGATGTATGGAACCATGGAAAATGTATTGATACGGCAAAGAGCTGTAAATTCTCTCGCGCTGGTAACATTTCCTCCTAAATTCCATAAATACATTTCTTCCAGCTTCACACCCGTACAAAACTTCATCCATTGCTGTCGTGATATTCGTACCTTTAAACCATCCAAACTCTTTCTCGAAAACTCCACGTGACCCAAGATCCCATGCAATTCCACCTTGGCACCATCCCCCTTTAAATAATGTTTTTGCCTCGTTCCAGTATTATTATACAATTGCCCCTCGGATGCTAAACCAAGCACTTCCTTTTCTCGAGCCAAACACACAATATCTCCCACCACAAACATGTTCATACCTTCTCCACCCCCCTCCTTTCTTACTGGTATCCCCATTCTTGTAGCTGTAGAACCTGAAATCACCGCCGTCATACCATCCAGATTCGCCCCCACATCCCTATCTAGTGGCTTGACCGACACTACCCACGGGCGTGCAAATCCCTTCTCCCCCATCCTTCCCTTGACATCCGCCAAATACTGTGCCTTGGTCTCTTGCAAACATAATGGAGCCCATGTTTTTTGATATTGTCGGCAATTCCGAAAAACGTCCGGAACCATTTGGTTACATTCTTTACTAGGCTTCAGCTGATCCATGTCACCTGTACCTGCAAAAACATTTTGATGGTTGTGAATTTTACTACGCTGTTGCATGTCATTAAATTCCCTTAAGAAATCCCATTGGCGCAAGGTGTGATAATATGCATCCATGTCCAAGACGCTTTCATCTATGTCTAGTTCTGCATTGAAAGGAAAGGATGACGAAGACGATGCTTGAAAGGCCATGTCCGATTTTGATACGCCAGTTTGGCATAAAATTGATGAAAGCTTGCCACTTCCCATGAGCATCGAGGAACTGGCACGATTAGAACCAATACCGGATGAACCGCCCACTGCACTTACAGTACTAGTAACAGGCATTTTCTTTGCGATTTTTATATTTTCTCCATTAGCAACATTTTTATGCCGAGACTCCATCTCTGTTCTTGAACGTTTAGCGACGACTGTCTTTCCGAAATTTTGTAAATTTGATGAGACATTTCGTTTGGTCGCCCTTTTCGTCGTTGGAATAGTTTTCAAATCTTTTTCAAAGCAAGAGTCCTTTTGACTCATAGGAGGAGGAGGACACGGCGGCGGCGGCGGCGCTTTGAGTGTTGTACAGCGCTTACTATTAGATTGGACAGTCGCCTTTTTCTTGCAATCATCCTTGATTCCTAATAATTGACTCAGTGACGAAGGCTTGGTTGGTTTCTTGGATTTTGAATCGCGGCAAGAGGTGGAAGAGAGACGAGGAACAGCAGCAGAAGGGAGAGGCGGCGGCGGCGGCGGCGGAGGTCGTTGCTGTCTTTGTAGTGAAATGGCTTTTTGTCGAAGGAGAATTTCCTTTTCCTTGGAGGATAGCTTTTTTGATGATGACATGAGATTGTATATTGAACTTTATCTAAAACTATTTCTCTTCATTTTTCGTTGATGAGTCTTTGATCAGTGATGTTTTTAAAAATTAATTATATAAATGTAATGTCACCGATCCTTGGTGGCGTACCGGGTACCACCCTGCTGTAATTAATTAAAAATGTACCGTACTTGCTTCACATACCCTCGCCCCTCCCCGGCTCCAAAAGCCAGCAACCACCACTGTCATAATATTATATCACATTGTAAAAGAGTTGTTATGCTAAAATGAACGAAACCAGAAATATTTTTATTCTGTTAGATGTTACATTATGCAAAACACACGATATGGATTACTGATAGAAACATTTGATGATACATAAAGAGAGACATCCTCCATGATCACCACCACCAGCAAGCCAGCAACAATTCTTCTTGTTCTTTTCCTCGTCCTCGTCGTGGTCGTGGTGACGAGGAACAAGACGACGAGCAGCCATGATCGCACTAGAGAGTAGTACGTACCGACCAAAACAACGAATCACTGCTGGGAATCAGCTAATAGAAGAGAGAACAACAGACATGTTCTCATCATCTAGGAGCAAGTGTTACGACAAGTTTCAGCTACACCACTTCTTTGACAGCGCTTCACTGTGTTCTTTCTTGCTACCCACCTGCAGGTTCTGAATTTTCTACCAATTTTAAATCTCTTTTTAGAATCAGCAGAACAGTCACCATCACAAGTCAAAGGACAATGGTCTCTCACACCTGTCTTTGCACAACGTTTATTTTTTCTTCGGTCGTTTCTACCCACCCATGTGCATGTACGGATATTTCCATTAATGCGCATGGGCTGAGGAGAATCAACACAGCTGGACTGAGTTGGAGTAGGGGCTTGTATAGGTGAACGAGTGGGACTGGTGGTGGAACTTGGGCGAGTGGGGCTGGTGGTGGAACTTGGGCTTGGTGCAAAGGTGCTACCTTCGTAAATGCAATGATTGATACTTCCAGAGCTGTTGCCAAGCACACCACATCCAGACCCATCAAGCCCACATCCACTGCTGCAAGTTTGGGAGGATGGATTGTAAGTTGCAGTGGCTCCTGCTGTACTGCCAGTTCCAGGAAGGACTCCATTGGCAGCAATGAGCTTCATGGATGTCACACCTCTTGTCAATAGGCTATACATTTGAGGTAGTTTGGTCTGAAGATCCTGTGCGGTGGAAGCTTCCCACTCATCCATATTGTAAGATGCTCTTGCATCTATCCAAGGGTCAGAGCATGGCATATATGTTAGCTCCATGAATTGGTTTAAAGTGCAACAATATAAAATAGCACTCATTATTTCATTTGTAGTACTATGAATCATCTTACCTTGTCCTCCAAGAAGAGATGTGAGTGCATAGTAAAAGAACTCAGAGGTCATGCAATCATAAGTACATGATGGTTCGTTGAGGTGGAAGACAGCACCTGCTGGGTATGAGGTTGGCACAGTAGTAAAATGCCCACCTCTTGCAATATCCATTTGAACTTGAATCTCGCTTCGTGCTTGAAAATTTCCATCGTAACACTGACCGAACTCATCAGGGTAAAAGAGAGAGACTCCATATTCATAAATCAAATCAAGTGCTTCCTCAATGGTCTCGTCCTCACAAGTAGCTGTTTCACTGGATCCACTACAGGAAGGAATCACCTTTGATGCAAATAGAGTACTCTCGTCAAAGCTACTGGCAACGTTATTCAAGTCAGCTTCATTCTCAACATCCATGAGAAGTAATCCAGCTTGATTTAATCGAATCATTTTGATTACATCAATGTCATCAGCACAGCCATCTTGATCATTGTCCAAGAATTGAGCCATCATGTTACAAACATGTAGGAACTTGTCTCTGGGAAATCTGTTGGATGGTAGACCAAAAATGGAAATTCCAAAGGGAGCACAATGCTGTGGAAATGTAGTGCTCATGGATGACCATTGAGAAGGAGGCTCAGTGTCGGGGCTGTTGGGGTACGTGGCCCCAAGGACAAGAGAGAGTCCAATTGCAAAAAGCACCAGTTGTAGGAGAACAGGAATCATGGACGAGTATTTGAATGAAGACATGTTCATTTTCTGCGGCTGCGAATTTGTGAGAAGAGTAGCGATATTTGGTGATTTCTGATATCCTTTTTTGTCATGCACGATCACGAATCTCATCGAATCTTTATTGAATGCACTTAAAGTTCTTCACCATCCTGACCATGTTCTCGGGGTTTGTTCTTCACACGACTGGTTTTGTCTGGGCATTTGTTGGCATTCTTGGTCTTTTCAGTTATTTAGCTCATAATTGTCCACCGATAAATTCAGTGAAAGGGGGGCATGTGGGCAGCAGCGCACCTCGTGAGAATTGGGAATACACTCTAACGCAGCATCATCAACGACGTTTCTAAACTCCACACATACAAAACTTACAAGACAGCATTACTTAATATATCAGTGCACAAATGTAGTCAGATTGTCTGGTCAGTCACCAAAAGTAGTCATGCAATGAGGATGCCTTTCATCTTCGTTGTTAGTTCTTGTTCTTCACAATGAGGAGGATGAGGACTGGTGCTACCACAAACAAGAACAACAAGAAGAAGAAGTACTAGTATGTCTACTAGTAAAACCAGCACTGCTAGTAGTTGTTGATCATCCGTCTACTACTACTGATGCACGGCTGCCGATCACCATCACTTAGTACCAGCAGCAGGCTGGGGCACTTTTGTGACGCAGCAGCAGCAGGAGGACGAGGAGGAGAAGCAAGAAGAAGGAGGAGGAGGAGGAGCAAAAGCAGGCAGGTTTACTTGCTCCCCCTTCTACTATTGCTCCTAGTAGTACTGAGCAGCGAGGAGGAGGAGGAGTGCTGCTGCTGTTGCTGATGGACCAGCACCTTGTTGATTTTCTTCCAGCGAGCATTTGTGTAATCTGCTGTAGTATTCCTGACAATAAGCAATGAACGATCGCCATGATGATATTATTTGACAAGAACAATCAACCTTCCGGTGCTGGAGGTGGTTATTAGTACTACTATTACTACTACTCCTACTAAACAACAAGAACGACAAAAATTCAACAATATCGTCGTCTTCCATGCCATCATCAAGCAAAAGGCAGAAATGCTGTCCCCAGCATCGTGATCTTGTTGGTCGTTAAGCACGCACGCTCTAACATAGATTAGATATACTAGTCGTATTCTTGCTGGTTAGAACAAGTAGCCACTCTATAGGCACAAGCTGTATTACCAGTAGTAAACAAAGCAGCAGCATGAGGACTGGTGCTGCTGCTATTAGGGAGTACTAGCTAGGAGGAGGAGTAGCACCTGTTACTCCGTTTCCCGCCACGGATCGTGACCAACGGTCACAATACATCAACACGATCGTGAAACAAGCAATCCAAAGCAATCATGAGTGCAAACATCAATTCACTCAGCAAATTAGTAATCTCATAAGTTAAACTAAGTAACTAATTCAATTCCCAATTCGCCTTTAGCAATATACTTAGTTTAACACTTCACCATGTCAGCTAAAGCAGCCACTGTCGATGAAATCACAAAATCTTTCATCTTCCCCTCTCTCCCAAAACAAGCCGGAACCCCCACTTACGAAACGATTGCTGCGACCCATGCAAAATTGAAAGTAAATGCTTCCGGAGTCCCCAGCCCACTTGGTGGAGGACAATTTGGTCACCTCGGTCTAGTCATCTCTCCAGCCAACTACCTCACAATTGCCAACGAACAATTCAACCGTCCAGCCAACCCAGGCATCCATCCAAACATCCCTGCAGGAGCCACAGCAGCCCAAATTAGTGAACTAACAAGACAACACCAAGCTGACATCAAAATCTGGACAGAATGCCAAAACACAGACACAGCTTTAAAAAATCTTCTCATTTCCACTGTGGATGAACAATTCATCAAGAGCCTTCACAATAGAAACACAGGATATGTCACCAGCTCCACTTGGGATATACTTGATTTCCTTTATAGAAATTATGGAAACATCACTCCTGCCCAACTCATTGAAAATACATCCAAATTGACAGAACCATTCAACCCAGCAGAACCCATTGAGAATTTGTACACAAGATTTGAAGATGCCATGGAGTTCGCAGAAGCAGCAAATCGCCCATATACCAGTGAACAAATCCTTGAATATGCCCTCCTAGCCATCCTCAAAACAGGTCAATTCAAGGAAGCTTGCCGTGAATGGCGCCGCATCCAAAATCCAACATGGACACTCTTCAAGAACCACTTTACTACTGCCCACAAGGAATACAGAGAAATGGAAGCACTTGCAGGCCCCTCAGGATACTCTGCCAACCACCTAATTGAAGAAGCATCCACAGAAATAATGCAACTCATCAATAATGTCACCGCAGAAACCAAACAAGTTGTCCATCATGAGCTTGCAAATGTCATTCAAAGATTAACCCAACTTGAAACCACTGTCAAACAACTTGTAAACACCACTGGCATCACAATCGACACCAGCACTCCCCCTAATAATCCAACTGATAAAAAAGCAATCCGTGAAGCAAAATTGAGAAAACGTTTTGATGATTGCAATGCATATTGTTGGTCCCATGGTTTCACAGGATCCAGTGCCCACACAAGTGCCACCTGCAAAGCAAAACTACAAGGACATCAAGATGGAGCAACCAAAGACAACATGATGGATGGCAATAAAGAAAAACTTCAAGGATACTTCAAAGCTGCAAAATACAGTGCCACCTGACTCCTAGGGCAGGTATCTGATAATCATAAACATAGTAAGCACAATCACACTTATGATTCAGAACCTGTAGCCCACCCCCTAATACTAGACTCTGGTGCCACAAACCACTACATCAAACCCACATATCCATCAACTAAACATAAAACACCCATCCCACCAATCACTGTCCACCTACCCAACAACCAAACCATGCAATCCACCGACAACAGAGAACTAAATCTCCCACATGTATCCTCCTCCGGTCGATTGGCACGTGTCTTCCCACAACTAAAATCAGGCAACCTCCTATCCCTTGGCCAAATCCTAGATGATGACACACGCAACTATGCCATACTCACAAGTAAAGAAGCCATAATCGCAAAAGAATCATCCATAATAGCCAAAGGACACCGAGATGAAACCACCAATGGAATGTGGCACATCAACCTCCCTCCACAACACACTGCAAATGCCATCATCCACAAAAACCAACCAAAACAACAACTGGCAGTCTACCTCCATGCCGCATGTTTTAGCCCAGCACCATCCACATTCATCAAAGCAATCAAACGCGGCTATTTTACAAGCTGGCCCGGCCTCACACCAGAATTAATCACAAAACACCTACCACCACAAGTAGCAACCATAAAAGGGCACCTAGACCAAGAAGCACAAGGCCTCCAATCGACACAAAACACTCCACGAGAAGCCACTCCCAACCCACATGACGAAGAATGGACAATTGTCACTCAGCGCACAAATAATGTCATGATTGACACACTCCAACCTACGGACAAATCCTATTCAGACCTAACTGGCCGCTTCCCACACATCTCACGTAATGGCTACCAATATATTTTTGTCATGTATCACTATGACACCAATGCCATTTTACCATTCCCAATGAAGGACCGCACTGAATCTGAACATGTCAAAGCATGGAAACATTGCTACAACTATTTCAAAACCAGAGGATATGCACCTGTACTCCATGTAATGGACAATGAAACATCGAACAATCTCCTCCGAGCTATTGAAAAAGAAAAAGTCCAAGTGCAATTGGTCCCTCCACATGTCCATAGACGCAACGCTGCTGAAAGAGCAATCAGAACATTCAAAAATCACCTCATTGCGGGATTATGCTCTGTCCATCCACATTTCCCCATGAATCTATGGGCAGACCTATTACCTCAAGCAGCACTCACACTGAACATGTTAAGACCCTGCCGCCTCAACCCCAAACTATCTGCATATGCGGCCCTAGAAGGATCATTTGACTTCAACAAAACGCCATTAGCACCCCCTGGCACAAAAGTAATTGTCCACCAAAAACCATCCCAACGCGGCACCTGGAGCCCACATGGAATAGATGGCTGGTATATTGGACCAGCCCTCCAACACTACCGCTGTGTCCAGTGCTACATTCCCTCTACCAACGGCATTCGCACTGCCGACACAGTACAGTTTCTACCACACCAGGCCCAGATCCCGCAAACCACCCAAGAAGACACGATCATTGAAGCTGCCAGAGAATTAACCGATGCTATCCGTCATAAACCCAATAGCTTACATCCACTGCCCCCAACCAGCGAGACCACGCAAGCCATCACCAAGCTTGCCAAAATCTTCAGGAAATGGACAAATCCCACTCAATCTACTGCATCTCCTCCCCATACACCACCTCCGAGGGTGCAACCTGATCTAACAATGACACCAACAATGCCAGAACCTTCCCCCCCAACACCTCCGAGGGTGCCCCTTGTGGAAAAACCAACCCCACCAAGCCCCCACCAGAGAGTGCCCACCATTGATAAACCATTTCCTCCAAACAAGAACAATACCAATAACACTACAAAACGCACAGACACTCAATACTATCGGCCATGTGACATCTCCAAATCATATCGCCAAGTCCCACTCAGACGACCAAACCACAACAGAACCACCCGAGCTGCCACCCGCTACCATCTCCAACTACTGAACAATGTCCTCGATCCCACCACAGGACAACAACAAAACTACCGACAACTCATTGCTCCCAACTCTCCCACGCGCGACACTTGGCTCCACTCCATGGGCAATGAAATCGGAAGACTAGCACAAGGCATGCCAGGTCGTGAGCAAGGCACCAATACTATCTTCTTCATCTCCAAACAAGATGTTCCTCCAGGACGACGAGTCACCTATGCCAGAATTGTTCCTGCCATCCGACCACAGAAGGATGAAACCCATCGCACGCGCATGACTGTCGGTGGCAACCTCCTCCAATACGATCAGGATACCGGCTCCCCTGCCGCCGACCTCATCACTGCCAAACTTTTCTTTAACAGTGTTATCAGCACCCCCCATGCACGCTTCATGAACATGGATGTCAAAGATTTTTATTTAAACAACATCATGAAACAATATGAGTACATGAAAATCCATATCTCCCTCCTTCCACAGGATGTCATCAATCATTACCACCTCCAAGACAAACAAGATGAACAGGGGTACATCTACATGGAAGTACGAAAAGGTATGTATGGTCTGAAACAAGCGGGTCGAATCGCATACGATGCACTCGTCAAACACCTCGCAAAATACGGTTACGTACCTTCAAAAACAACGCAAGGACTATGGACACACGTCTCCCGCCCCATCCAATTCATTCTGGTTGTCGACGACTTTGGTGTGAAATATACAAATGAAGCTGATGTCCACCACCTCATCAATGCGCTCAAAGACAAATACAAAATTAGCATTGATTGGGAAGGATCATTATACTGTGGTCTCCACCTACAATGGAACTATATGGATGGCTACGTTGATGTCTCCATGCCGCAATATATCGCAACGACTCTCAAAAAATTCAACCACCCCGCCCCCAAACGACCTCAAAAAGCCCCCGCCAAATGGACCCGTCCCACCTTTGGCGCCAAAATCCAATACGCGCACAATGACGACTCTCCCACTTGCTCGCCTCAAGATAAACTCCGAATCCAACAAATCACAGGAACCCTCCTCTACTATGCTCGCGCCGTGGACCCCACCATGCTAGTTGCCCTCAATGACATCAGTCATGAACAAGCTAACCCTACTACAACCACTCAAGAAAAAATCACTCAATTACTAGATTATGCGGCGACGTATCCCGAAGCTACTATACGCTACTATAAAAGTGACATGGTATTATGGATTGACAGCGATGCTGCATACTTAGTTGCGCCCCAAGCACGAAGCCGAGTAGGGGGACATTTCAAACTATCCAGCAAACCTCAAACTCCCATTCAAAATCCTCCCAACAATGGGCCAGTCCACATCGAATGCACTCTCCTTCGCCAAGTTGTTGCCGCTGCCTCAGAAGCTGAACTGGGTGCCAATTTCATCAATGCACAAAAAGCCATACCCATGCGCCAAGCCTTGCTCGACATGGGCCACCCCCAACCACCCACCCCCATCAAAACTGACAACTCGACCGCCTATGGTATCTTAACCTCCCTTGTCAAACAAAAACGCTCCAAAGCTTTCGATATGCGTTTCTACTGGCTAAAAGACCGCATTGCACAACGACAATTCCAAGTGTACTGGAAACCAGGCAATCAAAATCTAGCTGACTATGTCACTAAACACCACCCGCCCACCCATCACAAAATAATGCGATCTAAATATCTCCTCAATCTTGTGAAATCAGTAGCACTCATGCGAGGGTGTGTTACTCCGTTTCCCGCCACGGATCGTGACCAACGGTCACAATACATCAACACGATCGTGAAACAAGCAATCCAAAGCAATCATGAGTGCAAACATCAATTCACTCAGCAAATTAGTAATCTCATAAGTTAAACTAAGTAACTAATTCAATTCCCAATTCGCCTTTAGCAATAGCACCACTGTGATGTTGCTGCTGCTGGAAGGACGCTACTAAGAATTAGTACGTCACTGCCGCCATGATACAATAATCTAGTACGAGTTAAAAAGAAATGCATTCGTCGTGGTTGGGCAGGAGGAGAACAATGTACAACTTCTACTAGCTACTACTGGTAGACGAGGAGGACGAGGCTAGGTACTAGGAATTTCTACTGCTGGTGGTGGGTGGTGGTGCTGTTGGCGATATAGTAGACTGACTAGGACTACTAGTACTGCCTGATGAACAAGGAGGAGGACAATGACGAGGAGGAGGAGGCGTCTTTCTCGTCTACTAGCTAGAGTAGCAGTAGTAGTGATAGAGATGCGACGAGGAGTTCTTAATAGTACTAGTAGGTCTCCTCTACTAGAGAGGAGAGGACGACGACGACGAGCAGGAGGAGTAATACTAATTCTAGTACTAGAGAACAACAAGAATATTAGTACTCTAGTAGAATAGCAGAAGTACTACTAGTACTACTACTGCTGAAAGAAGGAGCACCAGGACCACGAAGCAGCAGTGGTTAGTTACTATTGCTGATGACTACAAAAACAACAACAGCAAGAAGCATCACAATGGCAAGAACTGAGCAGTTTCCCAATTGGGTGCTTCTCTCTATCCAGCAGTTATTAAATATTCGCGGCCATTCCTGGACACGATGCTGGAAAGTCAAGGATCGGCAAGAAGTATCATGATGTGAGTCTCGATTTCAGGACACTACAAGCAATACACACCAGATGATGCGAAAGTACCGTACAAAAGTCACGAAAGACACAAAAGGCCGATTCCTCTCTCCTACTACTACTAACAACTACGTGTACCGGGACTGTACACGCTACTATTGACTGTTACAGTACAACCTACGACCAGCACCTACCTCCTATCTATCCGTCCTCCCCCCTATTTATTATCCTACATACTACCTCCTTCGTCGGGCATATTACGAACAGCAATAAATTACGTACGTACTGGTCGGTACGAGTGTACAGGTAAATAAAAGATCTGTTCCTGAAATATTGTCATGATCAATCAGCACCATTCCATTATTCTTTTTTCTTGTTGGAGTTTTAATTTCTCATCATGTACGGAATCCCGTCCAACGTTAATTACCCGCCGATGGCACCGCCACCACCCCCACCGCAGACGACCACATCTACCGCAGATTACCCGTCGCAACTGCAAGGTGACATGGCTGGAAGCTATGCCTCCCGATCAGCACAAGCGTACAATACTGCATCTGCTTCTGGCGCGACGACCAGTGGGAACAATTCTATTATGAATAATCAAGCTGCTCCTGGCAATGTCCACAATAATAGCCAGTGGAATCCAATGCCCGCACCGGTACCTATCACAGCATCCGCCGACTACCCTTACCCCATGACGACGATGCCCTACCCGACGGCTGCTTATCCCCCACAGTCACAGCAGCAACAGCAACAGCCATCGTATGGCCTTCCTCCCCCCCACAGTGGGATTCATCCTCCACAGCAGCCGTTTCTCCCCCCTCCAGCGCAAACCTTTCCCTCGGATCCCCAGGCCTTTCTACTGCAACAATCCGTTCGAAGAATGCAGGAAGCCATGCACATTATGCGCGGAGCGATGGAGGCCAACGATCTGTCCACAACTCTCGATCGTGCCAACGCCATGCTGGGCGAACTCGGAGATCCCAAGCATCATCATCACCATTCCCATGGTTACCAGCATCATCATGGATATTCTTCTCCCATGTCGCATACAGAATCTCCCAAGGCCGTTATGAGTCCCAAGCACTATTATGAGCTTCACATGATGGCAATGGATGAGTTGCCCAATTTGGAAGAATACTTTTTATCCATTGCATCGCCTGATTCTCCAGAGGGGAGTTCTATCCCCAGGGCTAAATTTACAATGCAGGAGATATATCAAATAGTACAGTTTTCTCCCAGGGCTGTGCCGAGGCTTTATCTTATGATTTGTGCGGGGAGTGCATTGATTCGAAGTGGAGAGGGGAATGTTCATAATGTGTTGAGTGATTTAAAAGATGCTGTGAAGTGTGTTCAGTGTCCGATTCGGGGGTTGTTTTTGAGGCATTATTTGTTGCAAGCGGTCAAGGATAAGTTGCCAGATGAAAAGGAGGAAGATGAACAAGAGGATCGAAAAGTGGCACAGGAGGAATCGTCGACAGAATTTGGACAGGGTGGGCTAAAAGATGTAGAAGACAATGTGCAAGACTCTGACAATGAACAGTTCTCGGAACAAAGAGCACAGCATACGGCTGCCATGACACATCTAATGGATGATTTGATGGTGGGTGGTGGTCAGGGTTCCTCCTCTTTGATGACGGATGCTGCTGCTGCTGCTGCTGGGGATGAGCATGGACGTTCTGGAGAGGGTAAAACGAGTGCAACAGAACATCGATGGATGGAAGATTTGGGAGTCGACCTGCGTCGTCCTAGTTCTACAACTTCCCAGGGATTTCTGGAAGAAGAGGTTCCTGTTCCAATGCCGTCAGGGCCGCCTCCGGCAGTACCAGTTGTGGCGGGGAGTGAACAACAAATGAGTGGAGAAGTTTCTGGTGTCAGAGAAGAAGTAATTCCTGCTACTAGGAAAAGTGGAATAGTGAAGGACTCTTACGAATTTGTCTTGTCCAATTTCATTGAAATGAATAAGTTGTGGGTGAGGATTCAGCACATGCCAGGAGATTCCAAGACGAAGGAGATTCGGAGACAGCGTGAGAGGGAAAGGAATGAGTTGCGAATGATGGTGGGGACTAATCTAGTCAGGCTTTCTGAACTGGAGGGTGTGACGTCAGCAATTTATGGGACTGTGATTCTTCCCAAGATTTTGGATCAGATTGTGGCGTGTCATGATCCTTTAGCACAGGCTTATTTGATGGATTGCATCATTCAAGTGTTTCCCGATGAATTTCACATTCAGACATTGGAGGTGATTCTTAGTGTGTGTCCCAAGCTGAGAGAAAAGGTGAACATTCGCACTATTTTGCAATCCATTATGAATCGGCTGGCTAATTACTATGCAGATGAACTTCTGCTGAATGATGAAGAAGATACAGAAGGGGTGAAAATGAGTGTCATGATGGACTCATTTTCCATGTTTGAGGAATGCATCAAATCGGTACTGGATGCAAGAGGAGTGAAACTTACGGCAAGAGAAGCGATTCGACTAGAATCCGCACTTATGGACTTCACCCTCAAGTGCTATCCGAATAAATTGGACCACATGGATCGGTGTCTGGAAGTTTGCGCATCCACCCTTCGCGGTGAGGGTAACCATGGCATCCTTACTGCAAGTGGCGCTCACGTAAACGTCCCACCCACTCCTATTCCGCTCGACGACCGAGCCATTGACGAGTTGGAAAAATTGCTCTCGCTACCCTTGGAAGAACTGGCCCTAGGAGTCTTGGAACTTCGCCACTACTCGCAATTACTATCTCTACTTCCTCCTGAAAATCGAAGAAAGTTGGCTGTCTCATTGCTCAAGGTTCTTCGGACAAGTGGAGAAAAGATATCGTCTCTTAATACGCTGAATGAGTTGTTTTCAATTATCACGCCATTGCTTCAAGACAACGCCGTGTCTACAAGTGGAGCGATTGCTAGCAGTGTGGATCAAGGTCTTGTTTCCAGAGTTTTCCATGCCATATTTCATGAAGACACAGATGCACATTTCGAAATGCTTCAGGCAGCGCATAGGAAAGTTTTGCAGTGTGGAGGAAGGCCTGAAGATACGATATCTGTAGTTACTGCGGCGCTCAGTTTAATGAACCGAGTAAGAGATCTTGAATTTCCAGAAGTTTCCTTACCTCAAGAAAAGGAAATGATAGGTGGTGATGAAGAAGAACATGTAGTAGTAATAGAGGATCTTGATACGAAGGAGATTGCAAGTGGAAGTATGATACAACCATCAGCACAAGAAGACGAGGTGAATCAAAAAAGAGAGGAACAACAAAATGATAAAGAAGATGACTTGAGTTATGAAGATGAAAAGGAAGATGATCTTAGCTACGGAGATGTAGCAGAAAAGGTCCATGAGCCAATAGAAGAAAAAGATCAAATTGATACTCTTGCAGAAAGGTTGGATGCAGCGATTAAAGTTGATCAGCCGGATAGGACGAGTGTCGAAGAAACCACTAGAAAAGAAGATCTATCTTCAGTGCCCCAACTTTATCCAAATACATCTGTTGCAGGAGATTTATTTTCCGATGCACCTCCTTTGCACGACGATTCACTAACTGAAGTGAAACCTTCAATTGCTCCTTTTACCAAGCAAGTCTCATGTAGGAAGATATTCGCATTCATACAAGGTATTGTTGCAAGTCTCAAGATACAAAATCCGGAGACCTGCCTGATTTTGTCCACGCAGGCTGCGGTCGCGGCAGATCTTTGCTCGAGAGTTTCTGAATTCCGTAGGGACGAGAGATCAATGTTTTCTCCGATTGCGTATACATTTTTTTCTGATGCGTTCTCGTCCTATGAACGTGGTCTCCGGGACTCCATTACTCAAGTGAACTGCGTTGCCAACATGATTGGCAGCCTCCTGTCATGCAAAGGATTTAGTCCAAATGATTATGAAGCCCTCAGTACAAAAGTTACACAATTTGCAGCTCGGCTGGTGAAAAAGGTTGATCAGTGCAGAATGGTCATGTGGTGTTCTCATCTCTTCTATGATTATGCTGGTGGTTATCAGAATGCTCAGCGCGCTCTGGAATGTCTTCAGCGCTCGCTTAAGATTGCGGATGTGTGTGTCTCTTCAAGTCCAATCAACTTACAGCTTTTTATCGATATATTGGATACTTACTTATATCATTTTGAGAAGAAAAATCCCTTGATAACTGATAAGTTCATATCAGGATTGATAGCTCTAATCAATGAGCATATTAGCAACGTTGGTGGTAACCCTATGGTTTCCGATGCGAAAGCTCACTTTTCGCTCATTGTGAGGTATATAGGAGAGAAAAAGACCGACCCACATTTTAGTCCTGTCATTTGCAACTGAACCAACGTGGAAAAAAATTGAAAAGACAACTTTTGTTTCATTTGCCCGGCATGCCGTATGCAAATAGCCCTTTTCTTTCGTTCTCTTTTCTTTAGTTCAAAGCGCGTTGAGTTCATTATATTTGGTCGGAGATTTTGCAAGTTAGGGCGTAGATGAGCAACACGATTTAAAATTTCATTCATGAATGTACAATCAAAATAATGCGAATGTTATCTTGCAGTTTGGTGAAATGCTGTGTACAAATTAATTCATCTGTTTATGATCAAATTGCACGTCATCATGTATGAACAGTATATGCTACGGCTTCGATAAATGGCAGGGGCCCTATGAGATAATAGCCTTCCTGTATTACTGTATAGCAAATATATGCCTTGTGTGTATGAATAAAGTGGTTGTCCCTGGCTGACTATTATCTCGAGAGAGAGAGTGGAAAAGGAAGAAAATGATTGTTCTGCCGCCACTTGCTAGCGTTTCAATTTTATTAGTCTATCTAAAGATTCAAGACAAGTTTCGTGTTCCCCTCTACTAGATATGTTGAATAAATTGAAGCAATAAGTATTCAATATTGTTTTATTATCAATATTGTTCCTAAGTTTGTTATTATATAATATTTTGAGACCTATTGCAGCACTGACAAACCTGACTCGCGTATCAACGAACTTTGGCTGAAAGTACTGATCCATAAGGACGACCGGCTATCATCAGTATTATTCCAAAGTTCTACATGATACTAACTGATAGGAGTTGCCAAGACTGTATAATTTCCTATGTTATGACCTACTAAATTCTCCAACCACAATAAACTGCAATCATGCCTATTAGGTGGAGTATTTGTGACGTACCTTCCAATCAATCATGGAATTCATTCTTCAAATGAGAATCATCGCCATAAAATTGAGAAGGAGAAGAAGCTTCGACATGTGAACAAGTGGGCTTGAGGAAAAGGATGCTTCTTGAAACTGCTGTTGAAATGCAGCACTGCCCTTGTAGTTGCTGCAATGATTGACATCTCCAGGAAAGTTACCAAGCGCACCGCATCCAGATCCATCAAGTCCACATCCACTGCTGCAGGTCTGGGAAGATGGATTGTAGGTTGCTGTTGCTCCTGCCGCACTGCCGGTTCCAGGAAGGACTCCATTTGCAGAGAGAAGATTCATGGATGTCACACCACTCGTCAGGAGATTGTACATTCCGGGAAGCCTGGCCTGAAGATCAGCTGGAGTAGAAGCTTTCCACTCATCCATATTTTGTGCTACTCTTGCATCTAGAGTAGTCGATCGCCACAAGAAAATAAAAGAAATTTGGTGAGACAGACAAAGTAAGAAAGCCAAGACAAGTAGTAGTAACAAGTAATACTTCATCCCCACATCTATTTCACGATGCTTACCTTGTCCACCAAGAAGGGATGTGAGTGCAAAGTAAAAGAACTCAGAGGTCATGCAATCATAGTTGCAGAACCTATCATCGTAGGTAAAAACTGCATTTGCTGGATACACATTTGGCGTCGTTGTGAAATGGCCACCTCTT